>PVJC01016511.1:0-33736 GCA_004026665.1 Murina feae | reverse complement strand
GAAGCCAGCTTTCAAACAGTGTTTCTTTCTTTCAGGTGTTGAAAGATGCTATTCCTCAACCAGTAATGATTCATTAGCATAATAGCATAGAAAAACAGATGACCAAGAACTGTGTGAATGGATTATTCTATTGCTGGGATGGATAATGAATCATCATTTCCACTCAATACTCCTCCCTGCTTCTCACTTTGGGTAGCTTTCCCTTTTGGAGGAAGAAATTGTGAGGAAGAGACTTTATAAGCAAGAGTTGGGAAGCGATGGCCTTCAGCTCTGACTCAGAAAGTTGACTTAAGAAATTTAGCTACTCATACCAGTATTCAAAGTCCAGTTTAATATTTTTATTAACTTTGAACAACCTGTTTTTCCTAATTCATAAAGAACTAAAATCACACACACACACACATACACACACACACAGTTAAGGTTAGGTCTTTTTCCTAAAATATTTTCCCTTAAAAATACATTTTGATACAAAGCTCAAGGGAATATTTTTTAATATCAAACTTTCTCTTCCTTCCACATACATGGGCAGGGATTTCTCCTACTTCATTGTACTAGGCTGGGAGACTTTTTCCTGATCAATGACTTAAAAGTTTCTTATAGCAAAGGAAGGGAAGGAAGGGAATCGAGATTCTAAGAGATTTTAAACACAGAGGAGAACCTAATCCATCTAGCAGCTTTCTCAGAGACATAGCATACACCTCAATTTGCATCCCTGCAATTCCTACTTTACAAGTGTTTTGTTTGTTTGTTTTTTAATCAGGAGCATATTCTTTTTAAAATATATATATTTTATTGATTTTTTTACAAAGAGGAAAGGAGAGGAATAGAGAGTTAGAAACTTAGATGAGAGAGAAACATGAATCAGCTGCCTCCTGCACACCCCCTATTGGGGATGTGCCTGCAACCAAGGTACATGCCCTTGACTGGAATCGAACCTGGGATCCTTCAGTCCACAGGACAACACTCTATCCACTGAGCCAAATTGGTTAGAGTAAAAGGGCAGGTCAACTATTAGTTCAACCTTCAAGAGCTACATCTCCACTCATGTTCTCATCCAGTAGACAGTGTTATAAAGAGAGAGAAGGAGAAGAAAAATACTTTCTGTAAATATGAAAAAGCTATTGTTTTGTTTTTGTCTTCTTTCATTTTAAAAGTTTGTACCTAAGCCAAATCTAGGAGTAGAATGACAGCTGGAAAGCCAGATCAGGCAATTAGTGGGAACAGTATTGGATTTCGAACCCAGAGGGCTTTGTCATACCTCAGCTCTGCTCCTAACTGACTGTGTGACTTTGGCAAATCCTCTTTCCAGTTCTTACACTAAGGGGATTTGGACAAAATGAGCTAGTTCCAGTGAATTTCCCTAATAAATGCAAATTTCTAGCTAAATGAGACAAAGCCAAGGCAAGAATACAGTACAGTCTCTTGTATCTTCCATCAAGTAAAAGAGCCAAGAAAGTTGTGTTGAGGAAAATGGTCCTGGGATTTGGCCCTGTTAGTATCTTCACTGTAGTCCACTATGAGGCTTCTTACACACTTGGGAAAGAAAAAGGGGGAAAGCTGGGAAGTTGATTCAAGATACAATTCTATTTTTCAAGAAAAGGAAACATTCATACCCATTTTATGAAAAACCATACCTACAACACAAGCCTGTTTCATCAGTTGTTCAAGACTACGTCACCCAGGGGTAATGTAATAAACACTCAAACCTGCCCACAAATGCTGGGAAGCAGAATCTCAATGGATTGAGCTAATGCTCCCAAGAACGGCAGTTTTGCACCTTGTTTTATACGTTGCAATCAAAAGAGGCAATGTACTAGTAAATCAGTTACATGTAATCCACAGGTGATAGATTAGGGAGGTGGAAGAAAGTAAAGCAACAGGCAGATGGGTGGGGGGTATCTGGGATTGGATAAAAAGTAAAATGATAGACGCATATATCTTTTACTTAGGTGGGTGCAGGATAGTAACCGTCAACAAGTAATAACAATGAGGGGATTTCCACAGTGTGTCTGTGCTTTGAGGGGCTGGAACAAAGAAACTTACTTAGACATTCCAACCATATGTTATCATAGATGCAAGAAGACAGGCTCAGTAAGGTAAAGACTGACCTTTGTCAGGGAAGATACCAGCCTAGAACATGACTACCCACCGTAAACTGCTGTTAGTTTAAAAAGTTTTAGTTTCAAACCATCCTTTGTGGTCACCTTAGGTCTCTGAGTTTGTAAGGCGGCCATGCAGGCCTTCCCTGAGCTAGTCAGGTGAGCATACAGCCTCGTTTCACACACAATAGCAAAAACTACACATTGGATTTGCACATTTTATAAACACAAGAATGAGAAACTAATAGGTTTGAGAAACTACATAATTTAATAGAATTGCTCTTTGGAAATTTTGTCAAAGTATTTCACCAAACCAGAAGTATTACATTTTACTCATTTTCTGTAAGACAGTAGAAATTAGTGTTTGACAAGTTAAAGAGCCCAGCCGGTGTGGGTAAGTGGTTGAGTGGCAACCGATGAACCAGAAATCCACAGTTCGATCCCCAGTCAGGGCACATGCCTTAGTTGTGGGCTTAATCCCCAGTAGAGAGTGTGCAGAATGAATAATTCTCTCTCATCATTGATGTCTCTACCTCTCTTTCCATCTCCCTTCCTCTCTGAAATCAACAAATACATATTTTAAAAGAAAATGGTTAAATATTGTTTTTATTTATGCCTGCATGCAGTTTATACTTAAGGTTCAGAATAACGGGGTGTCCATACACTCCTTTTGAGAAACTGCTGTCATGCATTTGAGCAGCCTTAGTTCTAGATTCATCATAAATCTTATTTGTGGACCACTCATTCTTACTCCTCTCTTGGAAAATAATTTCCCTACCTTGCATAACCATCCCACCTTTATTAAGGGCCAGCTGTAGCTGTTACAACTTAAAGAGTCCTCTGAACTTAGCACTTCTAAATGATTGAATGACACTAGCAGGTTAAAATAATGTATTTAAATATTTAAATTTGAAAATGTATGTACAATTTAAAATTATTTTGATCCTCAAATTTGGTGTGCTCAGCATTGTGGTATATGCAAAGCATAGCTATTAGTTGGCAAAAGGAAGATATTTAAACATTCTATGTTTCTATTCTTTGATGTTAAAATTAGAAAGGGAATTGAAAAACTTAGTTCCTTAAGATTAAAGCAAACACATGTCATTAATATAAAAACCAATTCAATGCCTTAAGTGATGTAATGAAAGTGGAACAGGACTGAAATTCACAAAAATATATTAGTTCTAATGATAAATAGGATAGAATAGAAAGAACATAATCTGTGGAACAGCACAAGTGTGGTCTGAGTTAAAAAAAATCTAACTTAAAAAAACCCACAAGTCTGTTATCATAACAAAATTATTGAACCATTCCAATTTCTAGCTTCCAGATCTGTAAAAAGGATCCATACAATTTAACTTATATTTATAGAAATTAGTGATTCTGTATATGAAATAATAGCTGATTAAGTCACTCAACATCAATTTTCTTATCTTTCTTGTGCCTAGTCTAAGCAAATACGGCTAACATAACAAATATAATCTGCTATGAACCAACTCTGTACATTTTAACATGCTGGCAACAACAGCAGCAGAAGAGTGCCCTGGGCTGGATTTTGGCTGCTATTCCATGAGACACATGATTGACATTAAGTGCTTTCCCTTGGGAGAAACATCGATGCCTGGGATGCTTTCCTATTCCTAGGTTTCTCTCTCACTTGCAGCTTTTTAAAATTTTCCTAATTCCCTAATATGTGAATCTTTGATAATGAAACACCTGTGATTTGTCCCCTATATAAAAGTGAATACTTCCAAGAAGAAATTAAAATTTCTATGAGAAATTAAAAATGAAAAAAAAAAAGGGTTTAAATGCATGGGCAAGTGAACTCCCAAAAGTGGACATTCAGAATTAGACGTGGCCACCCAGTAGCCCAGCACTGGTTCTGACTTGACCTCCTTCCCCACCTGTGGGGCTACCATAGGATGTACATCCAGCCTGCCTGAGGAAAGAACTGGGGTGATATGCATATATAATTATTGCTCACAAAACACACCCATCGAATTAAGTCATCAAAGCATCCCCATGGAGCAAAGTGTGCGAGGAAGTGGAGAGAGGCCAGGAGAAGTCTACTGTTAAAGGCCTCTCCACATGAAAGGAGATCAACAGCCAGAAGTGCATTGACAAATGCACTAAGCTTTTGTTGGGACACACAGTTTAGTTGATAAACACAAACAAGTTATGAAAAAAATTACCTATTATACTCCAAAATCCACAAGCTATATGAAATAGATGACAGAAAAGGTGTGAGGATTAATCATAGCTATAGTTATCATGACAATCACCAATACCATACAGGGTGGGGCAAAAGTAGGTTTACAGGCATGAGTACATGAAATACAGAGTTTATTCTTGTATTACTATTAACTAGAGACCTGGTGCATGAAATTCGTGTATTGGGGGGGGGGGGGTCCCTCAGCCCAGCCTGCACCCTCTCACAATCCAAGACATGTCTGACTGCCAGGATGGGGCCTAAACTCCTAACCACTCTGCCTGGCTGCCCGATCACCCCTAACCACTTGTTTGCCTATCTGATTACCCCTAACTGCCTCTGCCTGCCTGCCTGATTGCTCCTAACAACTCTGCCTGCCTGCCTGATCACCACTAACTGCCTCTGCCTCAGACCCTGCCACCACAACTTTGTCAGGAAGGATGTCTGAAATGATGTCCGGAAGATCATTCAGCTGTCCAATCTAATTAGTATATTATGCTTTTATTATTTTAGACTAGGGGCCCGGTGCATGAAATTCATGCACGGGGAGTGAGTGGGGGTCCCTTAGGCCAACCTGCACCCTCTCCAACATGGAGTTCTTGAGGACTCTCACAATCCAGGACCTCTGGTTCTTAACCGCTAACCTGCCTGCCTGCCCTAACCACTCTGCCTGCCTGCCTGCCTGATCCCCCTAACTGCCCTCCACTGCCAGCCCGGTCACCCCTATTAACTTTCTTTTTTAATCTCATCCCCTTCATGCACAATTGTATTTGACTTCCTTATTGCCTTCTTCCTCTCACACCATTTTTCTCCTTTATGTAACACTTTTCCTACTGACTCATCTTTTATAATCTTTTCTTTCCTCCTTATTCACTACTTCTGTTCCATCATCATTCTTCTAATTTTTCTACTACCCTCCTTCCCTTCCCACATTCCTTCTTTTCTTTATCTTCACCCCTACCCACCCTCCCCTTTTCCTTCCTTCCCACCTTAATTTTTTTCTTCACTTCCTCTCTCTGACCTGCTTTGCTCCCTCCCCCATTCCTTCCTTCTTCCCATTCTCCTTTTAAGCTCTACCACCTCCCCCTTTATAACTTTTCTTCCCTCCCTATTTTTCTCTCATCCTACCTTTGCCATACATTCTTCTCTACTTACTTCCACTGTTTTAATACCTATCTATCTACCTGCCTAATTATCCACTATCATTTATCTTTTTTTTTCTTTTCTGACTTCTACTCTTAAAATCTGTCCCCAGTACACAACTATACTTGGTTTTCATTTATAGGCCCTACAGTTCACTCATACATCCTCTTTTTTTAACTCTGCTGTCCACTGACTCTTTTATAAAGTTCTTCCCTCCATCCTTTCCACTCTTCCCGCACCTGGTTACTTCCCCCCAAACTCTCCAGGGCTGCTGCTCCCTCCAACCGCCCCCTGCCAGTCTCTCCATCTCCTGGCTCCCCTGGGGGTTCATCCCAGCTCTGAAGGGAAACAGGGGCCTCTCACAGGAGACCCCTGCCCCGTGGCAGAGAAAATGGAGCCAGTGAGAGAGGGGGCCCTAGAGGTGGTGTGTGTGTGAGAGAGAGAGGGAGCAGCCCTCCTTCCCTCATTAAAGCTTCCATGGGGAGGGGGAATTAACTCCCAGCTCAGGGCTCAGCCCCAGCCAAGTGGCAGCTGCCCATGCAGCCCCGGCACTGCAGCTGCAAAGCAGGAGAACCTCTACCTCTGGACCATCCACCCTCCATTCGGGGACCTGCCAATGGCACAGCTTCTGTCTCCCCTGGACCGCAGTGTGAGCTTGCTTCTCCCACAGCGGCTGAGGCCTGGATCCTGGGTCAGACGGAAGCTTAGCCATCTGCCCTGCTGTGGGCAGCTCACTTTTCCTGCCCACAGCTGTGGCCTCCGCCATCTTGGCTGGGCTAATTTGCATACAGTTGCTCTGATTGGCTGGTGGGCGTGACTTAGGCATCTTGAAGAAATGGTCAATTTCAATATTACGCTTTTATTAGAGTAGATTAATTAGAGGCCTGGAGCATGAAATTCATGCAAGAGTAGGCCTTCCTTGCCCCGGCTGCCAGCTCCGGCTTCCCTCTGGCACCCAAGACCAGGCTTCCCTCATAGCCATGGCTATTCCAGAAGGATTAGATGTCTGTTCTAATTAGTATGTTATACTTTTATTATTATAGATTATTGTATTATTTTTATTTAATTTATTTTTTATTTAAAAAATAGGGGCCCTGTGCATGAAATTTGTACACTGGGCGAGGGGGGGGAGGGGGTCCTCGGCCCAGCCTTCCCCCTCTCACATATTGGGAATCCTCAGGGGGTTTCTAACTGATGGCTTAGGCCCAAGTCTGGCCTCGCTTTGTGGGAGGCAACCATGCTAATCAGGGAAAGCCACCAGCCCCATCACACCGCTGCTGCAGCCACTGCCAGTCACTGCAGCCACCAAGATGTTTTCATCAACACGAGCTCCAGTCCCTTCGCCATGAAAAAAATGACAACTTGCCCTAACCAATTTGGCTCAGTGGATAAAGCAATGGCCTGTGGACTCAAGGGTCCCAGGTTCAATTTCGGTCAGGGGCATGTGCCCGGGTTGCGGGCACATCCTCAGTTGGGAGTGTGCAGGAGGCAGCTGATCAATGTTTCTAACTCTCTATTCCTCTCTCTTTCTCTCTGTAAAAAATCAATAAAATATATTTTTAAAAAATGACAACTTTCTTTAGGCATTTTCAAGATGCGTTTTTCATAGGATATGACCTTATTTCTTTCTTTCTTTCTTTCTTTCTTTCTTTCTTTCTTTCTTTCTTTCTTTCTTTCTTTCTTTCTTTCTTTCTTTCTCACCTGAGGATATGTTTCCATTGATTTTTTTAGAGAATGTGGAAGAGAAGGGAAAAACAGAGAGAAACATCAAAGAGAGAGGAGCACTTTGATTGGTTGCCTCTTGCATATGCCCTGACCTGGGCCCCAGTCAGGGAGGACCCTGCAACCTAGGTACATGCCCTTGGTCAGAATTGAACCCAGACCCTGCAGTCAGCAGGCTGAGGCATTATGCCCTGATCCAGACCAGCTAGGGCAGGGTATGACATTTCCTAGCCCTCCAACAGTGGACTTTCATTTTTTTTCTCTCCAGGAGTGTGGTTGGAAAACCCTAGATTGTCTTTTGGGATTCTTATTACCCAAGTTACTGGTGGCATACAGGGAGCTTAGCCAATGAGCAGTAAGATAAGGTATTTCTTTTGTAGTTCACTCTAATCACTGGCTCTACTCCTGTCCCTCCAATCCCAGCTCCACCCCTGCCCAGGCCTGCAGCCTCTGGTCAAGGCTGCAGGCCTGGGCAGGAGACCCCCAAGCCCTTCTAATTGCCAGCTTCATAGAGCTCAGGCGTCTGTGGTCACTGACTCTGATCTTGCCACCTGCCATAGCGAGCTCTGCCCCTGCCCCACTGGCAGCTTCTGGCTAAGGCTGCAGGCCTGGGTGTGGGACTCCCAGACCCCTGCTTTGCCAGTTTCACTGGTGCCCAGACTCCTGTGATTGCAGGTTCCACCCCTGACCCTCTGATCACTGGCTCTGCAGAGCTCAGGCCCCTGCGATCTCTGGCCTTGCCCCTGTCCAGGCCTGAGGCCTCTGGCCCAGGCCTTATGCCTGGGTAGGGTACCTTCATACCCCTCTGATCACCAGCTCTGCCCCTGCCCCCTCCAATCACTGGCTCCACCCTTGCCTATGTCTGAAGCCTCTGGCGAAGGCCTCTGACCTGGGCAGGGGACCCCCAACCCCCTATGATCGCCTGTTCTGCCCCTCGGGCCCCCCGCCTCTCCCACCACTTGCCTGGATAACAAGCCTGACCACTTCAGTGATGGGGCTGAGCCGGACTGGGCGCCACCATCTTGTGACTATGAGTGCCACCATCTTGTGGCTATGGGGGCAACTATCTTTGTGATAGAGTGATGCCTAATTTGCATACTACTCTTTTATTAGATAGGATTTTTAATGTTGACATTATTGCAAGTGTCCCTTTTTTTTCTCCCTTTGCCTACCTCTACCCACCTGGGTCTCCCCTGTGCTGGGCCTTCACCATACTATTGTTCATATCTGAGGTGTATGCACATATATAAATAATCTTTTTATTTCTTTATCCAAACACCACCACACCTCTCTCCTCCGGTACCTGCCAGTCTGTTCCATGTATCCATACTTGTGGTTCCATTTTGTTTGTCAGTTTAGTTTGTTCATTAGATTCCACAGATTAGTGAGATTATATGGTATTTGTCTTTTTCTGACTGGCTTATTTTAATTGATTCAGAGAGGGAGGGAGAGGAAGAGATAGAAACATCAATGCTCAGAGAGAATCATTGATTAGCTGCCTCCTGCATTGCTCCCACTGGGAATCGAGCCCACAATTCAGGCATGTGCTCTGACAGGGTATCAAACCATGATCTCCTGGTTCATAGGTTGCAGCTCAACCACTGAGCCATGCTGGCAGGACTGTATCTTTTTATTTTTATTTTTTTAAGATTTTTAAAAATTGATTTTTAGAGAGGAAGAAAGGAAGAAGAAGAGAAAGAAACATCAACATGAGAGCAAAACATTGATCAGCTGCCTCCTGCTCAACCCCTACCAGAGATCAAGCCCACAAGCAAGACATAAAAACTGTCTCTATATGTCTAAACTGTCAGGAAGAACAACTTTTGCTGAGTTTTCCTCCTTAAGGATTCATAAAGACTCCACTAAATTAATCATTTGAACAGATTTTTCTAGGCTTACCTATTGCACTAAATCAGATTGACTATTGTAACCAATTTTTAGACCTGAAATTTAAGCAGCAGCCACTGCTGGCCTACTCAGTTTCTCACAATGTAGTTCTTTGTTTGCTTTTCTTTTTAAATATTTTATTGATTTATTACAGAGAGGAAGGGAGAGGTATAGAGAGTTAGAAACACCAATGAGAAAGAAACATTGATCAGCTACCTCCTGCACACCTCCTACTGGGAATGTGCCCACAACCAAGGTACATGCCCTTGACTGGAATCGAACCTGGGACCTTTCAGTCCATAGGCCAACACTCTATCCACTGAGCCAAACCAGTTAGGGGACAATGTAGTTCTATATACTTATAAAGTATGGGGCCTGGTGTCATTGCTAAAACAAGCACAGGCCAGAGTTTGGTGCAAGGCCCTTTCAGTAAATTTCAGTAAAACTGCTGGTCTTTCAGTGTTTTCTCAGCTGCTGGGAAGAATACATCTGTCTTCAATTTTATGCTCAGCAACAAGTGTCCCATAGGTCTAGCTCCAGGGTTATATTTCTGTATAACTTGGATAATTTACTTACCGTATTTTTAACCCACGAAAATCTTCTCAAAAGTTAGGAGTTGTCAATGGAGCTGGACAGAGACCACAAGTGTCTCTGGTCGGCTCCTTTTTGTGACATATACAGTCTCCATCCGGACTTTTTAACCCAGGAAAATCTTTTCAAAAGTTGGAGGTTGTCTTATACGCCCAGTCATCTTATACACCAGAAAATACGGTACTCATTTGCATAGTTTTTACTTAGGACAGAAGGTTGTCAACAGGACAGCTGGGTCAAAGCAGATTCCTGTGTAAGTCACCTAAAAAGGACCTTCCAACTTCCACCTCAATTACCAGCCCATTGTTCCTGTTTCAGTCACTTACTTCAGCAGCCTTGTTACTTTTTTTTTACCAGACAATACTATGAACAATCTAACCTAATAAAAGAGTAATATGCAAATTAACCCTCACTCCATTACACCCACAACCCACACCCACCAACCAATCAGAAGCAAATATGCAAATTAACTCAACTAAGATGGTGGCAGCTACAGAGCTGGAGTTGCCCCAGGCAATGGAGGAAGTCAGAGACCTTCCAGCCCTGAGCTCTACTCAAGGCTACAAAGTTTCAATTATAGAAGATAAACCCCAGATACCTGCTGGGCTGGGACCTTGGGTTGCCAGGCTTCAACTGGGGACTAAGGCCACAAAGTTTCAATTATAGAAGATAAATAAACCCCAGAAACCTGCTTCTAGCCAGCCTTGCTGGGACCTTAGGTCAATGGGAGCTGTGGGCAGCCTGCAAACAACCCTCAGCTCCTCACCCAGGCTGGCCAGGCACACCAGCAGGTGGATGTCCCCCGAGGGGTCCCAGACTGCTAGAGGGCACAGGCCGGGCTGAGGGACCCCCATGAGTGCACAAATTTTTGTGCACAGCACCCCTAGTCTACACATATAAAAGACTAACATGCAAATTGGTGTCACTCTGCTATGCCCACCAGCCAATCAGAGTGATATGCAAATTAACCTAACAAATATGGCTGTTAATTTGCATACACAGGTGCAGAATTAAGACAACGTAGAAGGAAACCAAGTGCTGCAGAAGGAAGTGAAGCGGCAGAGAAGGGAACGGAGCCAAGGCAGCAGAGACGGTGGAGAAGGGAGAGAGCAAGGCAGCAGAGATGGTGGAGAAGGGAGGGAGCGAGGCAGCAGAGATGGTGGAGAAGGGAGGGAGCGAGGCAGTGGAGACAGGAGGGAGCAAAGTGGTGGAGAAGGGAGGAAGTTGAAGTGGCAGAGACGGGAGAGAACGAGGCAGCTGGGGAGGGAGCGAGGCAGGCTCAGGAAGTTCTATTCTTGTAGGAATAGGCCGAGGAAGCCCTATTTTTGCAGGAATCTTCCTGCAACAGGCCTCTAGTAAATAAAATAAAATAATTTGTTTAAAAAAGGAAGAAAATAAAACAAAGAATGTGTTTAAAGGGGGGAAAAAAGATTTCTGATCTATTCAAAACTTTTGACAACTTTCACTTCACAACAAAGTACTATAGGTCTTGACCCCTCTTGCCAAAAAGATCTTGTGCTTATAAAACAAATCTTTGCAGCTTTTCACCAAGAACTCCCAGCTCCTCATAGCAATGAGTAGGAAGACGAGACTTGGTGTCATCTTTCCATTACTGATTGGCTTAATACAACTCTCACTATTAAAAACTCTTTTTTCTTTCCCCTCTTCTCATCTCCCAAACATTGCATCACTCAAAAATAAATAGGCATCCTCTCTTACCTAAATGGAATCTATGTCATTTTTCTGATAGCATATGAACAGTACATATCATCAATACATAAATTTGTATTGATCATTTATCTTTCCATCTTGCTTGAAATATAGTATCCTTTCTCTAAAATTAATACTACTATCTAGATCCTGTTCTTTCCT
Organism: Murina feae; assembly: GCA_004026665.1. Taxonomy (NCBI): domain Eukaryota; kingdom Metazoa; phylum Chordata; class Mammalia; order Chiroptera; family Vespertilionidae; genus Murina; species Murina feae. The sequence goes on along the minus strand of PVJC01016511.1, from coordinate 22,210 downwards.
AACTGATGAGGGAACTTCATCTTTCTTTCTCTAACTGAATGCTTTCCTTCAAACGCATTGTCCTCATTTGCCTTTCTAACAACATGCTTGCATTTAGCATCTCCCACATGTACAACCACCCCTACCATTATCTCTCTGTCAGATTTCTTGAGTGCACTATCTATCTCAACACGTATTGATTTTATTCCCTCACCCTTTCATTTCTCCTGAGCTTATTTGAAATCTACTTGCCCTAAATGAACATCTATATCTAAAGCAAGGAATGGCTTTTTTCTAACCAAATCTATATACTTTCACAGAACCTTTTCTTCTGTTTCTCCTTATAATAACTGATGTTTGTACTTGATCCTTCATATCTCTTGTGGCCTTGAACTTTGCCATTTGTTCTTTTTTTTTTTTTTTGAACTATTTTTATAAGAAACACCACCCACTTTCACAGGTTCAATGAAGCCTGATTGTCAAATCTCTATCTTTAGCTCTGATTTCTGTCAGCTTTTTGCCTTTCCCCCCAGCATCCATTCCACTATTTGAATACTGCAAACCATGAACTCAGTATGCCTAAATTTGATTCACAATTCTGTTCCCATTTCACCTCCACACCCTAAACTCCTCATTTAGAGATGAACATTCAAAATCTTAGATTTATCATTTATTCTAATCTTCTTCTTATTTCTTATATTCAATCAGCCATCAAATTCTGTAAACATATCCATCAAAATGTCTAAAATGCATCCTTTTATTTTAATCCAAATGCTCACAGCTTCTTGTCTGAGTTATTGCCATTGCTTCTCAACTGGTTGATCTAATTTCAGCCTCCCTTTCTCATACACCCTGGAACACTGTGTTCAGTTTAGTTCTGTAACATGTGACAGTCCTGTTTTCATAATTATAAATCAAATTTCTCATCATGGCTTTTTAGTTTATGATAAAATGGTTTCACTTACTTCTTCAAATATCTATTGTTCTGAAACATAAAATTTTATGCAGTTAAATTTTCTCACCACCTTCTCCAGATTTTGCCAAATATTCCCCTCCCACCATCATCATACACAAACATTCCACGTTCAGCTTAGTTTCCAAGTACTTTTAGAATTATTTTCCAAGATAAAATAATATAAAAAATTTATCCAAGGCATATCTCTGCTTCTTCAAACCGTCTTTATCTCTATTGATAATTTTTTTCCTAATTTGTTTAACAATTGTTAGTCATACCATATGCTTTGTACCATACCAAGGGTGGTTATTCCCTGAGGGAAAAAAAAAGTGTTTCTATTCAATTTAAAATGTTTAGATCACTGTCTACTTAATTTACACACCTCCCTATTTAAAATTTTATTTCAATTATTCAGATGAAATTTTGACAACTGCCTCATTTAAGAACCATTAGCATTCATCTATCTCTCTTTAATTTGTTTATGCTAAAGCATCCTCATTACAAATGAGACAGCATATAATAACTACCTTGAATTATAAACCTCTGAATCAACAGAGCTATGTTTAAGATTTAAAATTGTGTCAGAGTAAGAGGATGCTGCATGGACATGCTCCCAGGAACAAGCTGGAATTACAACTGAAATACAGAAAGGCTTCCTGAATAATCAACAGAAAACTCATAGGAGAGAACCCTGATACCCAAGGACTGAAGATAGAGACCACATAGAGACTGGTAGGAGAGGTGGAGGCACAAAAGTGCTGGCTGAGCACACACAGATGGCAACTGAAGTCCGGGAGAGATATCTCAGCTGGGGGGGGAGGCAGTGATGGGGAGGAGCCACTGAGAACTCTGGAATCTAATCTTGCAGCAGACAGCACCAAAGTGAGGAGGGTACCCACATAATATCTAGCTATAAAAAGCAGTTGGGTGCTGTTTGCCAGGGAGTGGGAGCTGAAAGTTCAGGCACCCTCTTAAAGGGCCAATGCACAAAAATTCCCTGTGGAGCCACCCACCTTGTGCTCTGGAAGAGGGAGGGTGAAGTGGACTAGAGCTGTGAGAGCAGAACACAGGACTGGGGTCTCGGGGGATAGAGCTGACACCTCAAGTTTCCTGGGCTGAGTCATTCCCTCATGCAGTGGAGGACATCTTTCCCATATAGACATCTGCCTTGTCTGGGGGAAAGACAGTTGACACACCCTATTGAAAAATACTTTGCCCTGAGGCCACTTAAGAGATTAAAAGTAACATTAGCCCCCAGGCAGAAGCAACTGCCCCACCCTGTTGAAGAAACTTTTGCCACACCTGAAGATGATTGTTGGGGGCAATTCAACTCAGAATTTTATTAGTCTGTAGACAGAGGTGGTCTCTGGAGGCTTTGAGTCTTTGTCTGATCCAATTAGTCAGAAACAGCCTTTAACACTGTCTGCACTAGAGATGGAGAGGTATAGAGGATCTACCTAAAACATAGTCACAAACCAAACAGACAACCAAAATGAGAAACCAAAGAAACCACTCCCAAATGAAAGAACTAGAGAATTCTCCAGAAGAGGTAAATGAAGCAGAGATAAAAAATTTATCTGATACAGAGTTCAGAGCAATGATGTTAAAAATGCTCAACAGTATAAAAATAGGTATAGAAACTATGAAAAAAGAACCATTCTATCTAATAAAGAGGGAATATGCAAACTGACCATCACACCATCATAAAGATGGCGGCGCCCTCAGTGGAGGCAGGGTTTCCATAACAAAAGATGGCTGCACCCACTGTGGAGGCTGAGTTCCCATACTGAGCCTTAATGATCAATCAGCAGGGACCTGAGGCTGCATCCCCTGCCTGGTGGGGCTTGACAGAGGACCTCAGGCCATGACTCCCACCCCAGTGCCAGGCTGGGGGACCTCAGGCTGTGCCCCTGACCCCAGTGCCTGGGGATCTGAGGCTGTAACCCCCACCCAGTGGGGCTTGACAGGGGATCTCAGACTGTGATCCCCCCCCTCACCCACCCAGCAAGGCTTGATGCACTTCTCACCCCAGCTGCACTTCTCATGCTGCACTTCTCACCCCAGTGCTAGACCAAGTGACTTCAGGTTGCACACCACTCCCTGGCACTGGGCTGGAGGACCTCAGGTTATGCCCCCCACCTGGTGGGGTTTGACAGGGGACCTCAGGCCTCACCCTCCACCTGATGGGGCTTGACAAGAGTGGGGCCAGTTGGGTCTGGATCTCATGCAATTTTTAGGTGCTGCAGGTGGGTGGGGACGTGACTCTGGCTCCCATGGCATGCCCCAGACTCTGACAGGAGGAGGATTTTCATATACATTTTACTAATTTTCTTTTATCTCTGACACTTCTATTATAGAGAAAGGGCAAATAGCAATATTAAAATATTTCCTCTAATTAATACCCTTTTAATGTGCATGAATTTTGTGCACTGAGCCACTAGTCTGAGATAAAGAATGACATAACACAAATAAAGAACATATTGGAAGAAATACACAGAAGATTAAGGGAAGCTGAGGAGCAAATCAGTAATTATAAGACAGAGTTGAAAATATTACTCAATTAGAGAACCAAAAAGAAAAAAAACAATTAAAGAATAAGAGTACAGCTTAAGAGAACTGTGGGACGATGTGAAACATAACAATATTAGAATAGTAGGTGTGCCAGAAGAGGCAGAAAGGGAGAAAGGAATAAAGAAGGTGTTTGAAGAAATAATGGTAGAAAACTTCTCTAACCTGCTAAAGGAAAAAGTCACACAAGTTCAGGAGGCACAGAGTACCCCAAACAAGAAGAAGCCAAACAGACCCACACCCAGACACGTCATCATTAAAATGCCAAAAATTAAAGAGAAAGAGAGAATCTTAAAGGCAGCAAGAGAAAATACAACTGTTACCTACAAAGGAGTTCCCATAGGGCTAACACCTGATTTCTCATCAGAACTTTACAAGCCAGAAGAGAATGGCATGAGGTACTCAAGGTAATGGAAAGCAAGAATCTGAGATCAAGATTACTATATCCAGCAAGGCTATCATTCAACATAGTAGGTCAAATAAAGAGCTTCCCAGGCCAAAAAAAAAAAAAAAAGGCTAATGGTGTTCATCACCACCAAGCCACCATTACAAGATATGCTAAAGGAATTGCTGTAAGCAATTGCTGAAAAGAAGAAACAGAGAAACCTAGCCATACAGAATTAAAATGGCTATAAATAAGTACCTCTCAATAATAACCCTAACTGTAAATGTATTAAATGCTCTAATAAAAAGGTTTAGGATAGCTGCATTGATACAAAAACGTGACCCAACTTTGTGCTGTCTACAAGAGACCCACCTCAAAACAAAAGACACACACAGGATGAAAGTGAAGGGATGGAAAAATTTTTTCTATAAAAATGGAAAAGCAAAGCCAGAGTAACAATACTCATATATAACAAAATAGACTTTAAAAGCATCATGCTAAGTGAAATAAGCCAGTCGGAGAAAGATAAATATATGATCTCACTCATTTGGGGATTGCAATGAACAACATAATCTGATGAACAAAAATAGCACCAGAAGGGGAAAAATATTTTAGAACATAATAGAAGTAATCCTGTTATTTTCAGATTTTTAATATTGCCTATGACTTTTGTGATATCATACTGTTAGTACACTTTTGGTAATATTATTATACTTAAAATACTTTTATTCTTGAAATATTAATGTTTATTGCATGTAATATTATTATATGTAAGATCATTTTTCTTGAGATAAAAAAGAACTGTCAAAACAGATGAATGTTAATAAAGAAATTAAAAATTTTAAAAATAGGGCTATGTTTAAATACAAAGGCCATACAATTTTCGAGATTGAAGGGAAGGCAGTTCAGCAGGAATTTCTTGAGCATGTACTATGTGCCGTCCTCTAAAACCTTTCCTGGGACAAGGACCCTGGCTTTGTAATGTGGATTGGTAATCAAGGGGATTCATTTTTTTTTCAATGGCACATTATCAATATTTTTCTAATTATCTGAACTTAAAGTAGTCAAGTAGAAGGTGCCATGTCATTTTAATGTCATAATAGAACATTGTTTAAAGGCTCAAAGGAGAATTACTTAATTACTTAGATTGATGTATCTCTGTTTACCTTGCTATTTATATGTGAATGAAAATAAGTTGTTTTGAGGCTACACGATTTCTGTCCAGTAGAAAAAAATAACTTACAGTTTTATTGTCCTGTAGGACATTAGCCATTTTTTATAGCTAACCAAACACTCCTTCTTTTCTTTTACATTTTTTTATTGAATTAGTCTAGCACTCTTAACCTTCTTTAAAAGCTCTTCTAATGAGTTATACCAATAAACATATATATGTTCCTTCTATATCTGCATGACAGTGAGTATTAAAACCAACATTATTTCCTGCCTGTCCAATTTTAAAACATTTACAATGATGAGGCATGTTTTTCTGTCCCTACGTTAAACAACACTCGGACCAACTTAAAAGCATTCTCAATAAAATACACATGCTCCTAAAAGATAAGACTATAAAACAATGAAAACAGTATGTGTATTAAAACTAATAGCTTGCTTACCAAGATTTGTTCTAAAACCCTTGCTTTGAAGTTCTCACCAATCCAAAGCTACTAGTATTACATACAAGCTCTGTCTAAACCTTAGCAGTTCCCAGCCTTACAAACCTCATCCTAAAATCACCCTGCTCAACAACTAAAACCCTAAAAAATATTCTTACTTAATTTCCCCTAATTTGAGACCCTACTACTGAACTCTCCAAAAAGTCAACAACAATGAATTCATAAACCTAAGTGTATTAAACTGCAGTAAAGCAGAATTCCATGTTAGCAGTGTCTCAGACGAGGGGAGTGGAAGGAGAGATTTATAGATTTTTTTCACTTCTGAGTTAAAGTGGTTCCATGAAGGCGGGTCTTTCAAGGTATTCTAGGGAAAGGAATGTGTGGGGAATGGGCAAAATTTGTAATAGTTTGATGGATGCAGTGAGATGAAAATCTAGAAGTGAGTCTTCAAAAGTCACTGTTTGAAAAATGAGACGTTCATCCAGATGAGCAGGTTGTTATCTCAGAAAAATGGATTTACTGGAGCAAACGGTGAAAGTGTGTATTGGTTTATAGTCTTATCTTTCCAGGACAAAGGTTTCTTGGGACAACATCACGTCGGCACAGGTTATCTCGGTTCTTAGTGCTAGCGGCTGTGTCTGCGGGTGTAGGCGGTCTCCTTTCTGATTAAGACTCCGTCAAGTTGGTATTGCCCTTAACTTCAATGAGTCTCATAAACCTAGCTTGACTAGCTCAAGACATTATTGTTTTGGTCTTCCAGTGACTTATAGTCAGCAAGAATTATATTTTTAACTCATAGAAAAATGTTTTTTGACATGAGGTCAAGTTTAAATAATCTAATTTTAAATAGATGACCAATAATTGCTAAAAGAGACATCTTATGACATAAAATATAATAAAATTATTCTATTAAATGGATGAACCAAAAAACTTATATGCATATATACACAACCCATGGACACAGACAATAGTGTGCTAAAGGCCTGGGGTGGGGAGTGGGGTGGAAGGATTGATAGGGAGGAAAAGGGAACATCTGTAATACCCTCAAAAATATAGTTTTTTTTTAAGTGAGGGAGCTATATATTTCAATTTAGTTATCTAAAAATGTCATAATTAAAATATTACTGTTTTAATGGCAAAGTTTACAAAGAACATTCTTGCATTCTTGGAATCCCATGTTTGTCACGAGAAGATGGTTTCATTGTTGTGATGGTTGATTTTATGTGTCAATTGAACAAATAGATGTTCAGGTAGCTGGTGAAACTATTTTCAGGTTTGTCTATGAGGGTACTCTTGGAAGAGATTAGCACTGAATCTGTAGACTAAGTAAAGGTTCCCTCGACAATGGAAGTGAGCATCATCCCATTTGTTGAAGGCCTGAAGAGAACAAAAAGGCAAAGGAAGGACAAATTTGCTCTGAGTGAGCTGGAACATCCATCTTCTGCTCCCAGTCATTGGCACTCCTGCCTGGTTCACAGGCCTTAGGGTTGGGACTGGAACTCCTCCATCAGCTTTCCTGGGTCTCCCACTTGAAAAATGCAGACTATGGGACTTCTCAGCTTCCATAATCATGGGAGTCAATCCCTCATAATTTATCATCTATCCTATTGATTCTGTTTCTATGAAGAACCCTGACTAGTACAGTTGTCAAGCAAAGTTGATAAATGATCATTCTATTGTAGACTCAGTGTTCATGTTAACACATAAATAGAACTGAGAAGCCTTCTATTAAAGGATCAGTTTAAATTATACACAGCACTACCTAAGTTTATTTGGCCATAGAACTCTTTATTTTTATAACTTTAAACAGTCTATAAGATTGGGTTCAAATAACATTTGGGGAAAAACAAATGGTGATCTTAAACTTATTCTTATTTCTGTTATATGAGCTCAAAGGCATTATTGTCAAAGTTATTATTGGAAGCTATGTACATACTACTTACTTAAATACTTGATGACAATTATGATTGTTTTAGTAAGTAATTAACTCAGAACTAAGGCTAGCCTCTAAAATATGGATAATAATAAATGTAAGTATTTTATTTTTCATAATCTTTATCCCTATTAGTATACTTTAGTTCACTTTCTTTTCTGATATAATACTAGGGTCCCGGTGCACAAAAATTTGTGCACTGGGGGGGTGTCCCTCAGCCCGGCCTGTTCCCTCTCACAGTTTGGGACCCCTCTGGGGATGTCCACCTGCTGGTGTGCCTGGCCAGCCTGTGTGAGGGGTCTGGGGGCTTCTGCCTGGGAAGCCAATCGGGTGGCACTTGCCACCCCACACCCCATGGCCTCCCAGGAGGGGGCCTCGGGGGCCCGCCGGCTGGTCCCGCCCCCGGAGGCTTCCACCTGGGAAGGCATCAGCCGGCTCAGGGTGCTGGATGCCTTCCCAGGGCGGAGGCTCCCAAGATGGCGGAGGCCACAGCCCCTGAGAAGCCGCACACCGGGGCTGCGGCCTCTGCCATCTTGGCTAGGCTAATTTGCATACAGTCACTCTGATTGGCTGGTGGGCGTGGCTTAAGCATCCTGAAGAAACAGTTAATTTTAATATTTCGCTTTTATTAGTTAGGATTCTGCCTGCATCTTGTGTTTATAAGATTTAATGGAGAACATTTTAGGGTCAATAATTTTTTAAAGTAAATAATTTTTCTAAAATAGTTATTAAATGGACTTTTTCTACCACTTGCTATTGAATTATATCTTGCTAACACTTTAAAACTAAAAATCATAAAGTTCACTGAAAAATAAAACTTGTGTCATTTCATTCCAAATTGGTGAAATAGTGAAGATGTTTTATAGTGTTTGGGTAACCAATACTTCAGGATTGTTTTCAATAATTCCCAATAACTTAATAATAAAATTGGAAATGTAACTTCCATTTGTTATCCCACAGAATTCCAAACCTGTAGGATTTTTCAATCTTTTTTTGAAATCATTCCAGATTTTAGAAATATTGATGCATTGAGATCTTCAATTCATGGGCATGGTTTCCAAAAATACCATAAATGAGGTACTTTGAATTATCTATAAGGAAGCATGAGTTTTGTTCATTAAAGTAATTTCATAAGGATAACAAGTAGGCTTCCTGGCATTTGAATTTGAGAATGATTTCTTAGAGGATCGGGTGCTTTTAGAGAGGATTAGTATTCTAATGCTCTACAAGCACTGTGAATTGTACTGAAGGAGAAAAGGGTGAAAATAATCATAGAAGATAAAATCTTAGCAAAGGCAAGAGACAATTTCTTGGGCTTCAACCCTCAGCACCACCTTCAGCACAAAAGTCAAATTTTTCATCTGAGGTTGCCAACATGCTTGCAGAAACTTCCTTATAAATTCTGAGAACATTGCTACCCATTTCTCAAAAGGACCTGTGCCTCATCTTGCCAAGAAAGCAGTTGTGCAAAATACAAACAGCAAAGAAACCTAGTTAGGCTAGAGCCCTCCAGGAAATTACATTTGAAAAGAGAGAAAACACACACACAACTTCCAAGTATTTGTTGTACCTTATAAACTTTGCATACAAATTGAATTTTTAATGAAAAAAAGACTCAAAGATTTTAAATTGTTCTATTTTTTTTTCTTGTGTGTCATAACCACAGATAACAACAGGGTGTGGATCTATTTCTAGCTTATCTCAAAGCCTCAAGCCACCCACGGAGGCTTTTTTTTTCTTCTGTTTGGTTTTGCTTTTGCCTTTTCCCAATTGAAAAGCCTGGGCAGTGACTAATAAAGGAGGAGATTCCGCTGGAATTTGGATGAGGCTTTTCAAAAAGGTACATAGACACTTCAGCACTTATAAAAGCTAAACCAGTGGCTGTGTCCCTCCAGGCATAACAGTAACTCACAATTAGTCAACTGTTAACTGGGGGGGAAGACCTCACTCTCTTCCTAAGTGAGCTTTATGCTTTAGGCTCTGTTTTTCTTGCTTATAAAGAGATGCAGAAAGCAGGGCCCAAAAAGGCAGCGAAGGATTTAGCATTCTCTTACTGAGACATGAATCACTTCAGTATGTCCCTTAAAACTATGGACTTGGCATTATAAGAGCACTGTATCAAGTTAGAACAAAGGCAATAAAATATTAAATGGAGTAGAAAATGGCATGAAGGTTCATAAATGTGAAGTTGCTAAGAGCAAGATGGCTTACGAGGGATTACAAGATGTATGTAGTTATAGGTAGTGATATCGAAAAATTTCCCTTTTCAATGGCCTTGTTGCCCTCCACTCCCCATTTGAAATGGTCTTTCAGAAGAGAAAGAAGTCAATGTCAGTGGTTACTTGGTATCAAACTGCAGCATCTCCAAATCCAGGACCTCTCAAGCACAAAGTTTTCTTAAAATAAGCTCTAATAAGAGGGACCAATCTTATATTCACCCGATCTAAGAAGCTGTGTGGTAGCAAGATCAAGTCTGAATTATGGTGTCTAAAAGCCAACTAAGAAAAAATAAGACAGGTTACAAAAGAACATTTTGTGTTCATTTTTAATGATTAAATGTTGCATATAAAAACTCACTTATCAGATATACGACTTTCTAAATAAGCAAATTTCACAATAGTTTTTGAGTCAAGCTTTTGATTTTCTTTCCAAATCTAGTTAGGAGTACTTCTAAAATGATTACCCATTCCCTGTCTTATTAAACAAATATATCTCACAATCTTTTGCAGATGGCTCAAATTGATTAACAGCAGCAATTACAATATAGTGCTGGAAAAACACTACCACCTTCGATCTTATTGAAAGTAGGCAAGTTCATTTCCCCTAAAATAAATGGGTCAAGACTAATTTATTTTTATTTTTTGTAACTATTTTAACCATTTTTTTCCCTATTGTCAGTCTATCTCTATCACTCTAACAGTCCCCTTTATTCTTCTTCTCCCTAAGTTTGTCCCTTCTAATCTGTAGCTAAACTGAGATGTCATAATGCTGTCTGTATTTAAAAATAAATAATGACCCATATGTTATGCATGAAGGGCTGAGGAGTTCCTCCATGAATAAAGTAAAAAGGTCCATGAACTCAAACCCAAGTATCTATCTTTGATCCCATGCAGATCTTTCTCTTTTTTTATTCAATGTTTTTTCACCTGAGTTCACTAATTAATATACCAGATAAGTTACTTTTAGACTCATGAGTTATTATTATCTCTATTTAAAAATCAGAGTTTTACATAGTACTTGCATTTTATAAAGCTTGTTTTGTCCAGAGCTCTTATCAGAGAAGGTCAGTTACCTCTTATTAGGAAAACAAAACAAGAAAACCCTCCCGTGGCCTGGTGGCTCCGTTGGTTGGAGCATCATTCTGAACAACAAAGGTTGGAAGTTCTATTCCCAGACAGGGCACATACCTAAGTATCGGGTTCCATCCCCAATTAGGGCACCAAAGGGAAGCAACGGGTTAATGTTTCTCTCTCTCTCCCTTCCGCTCTCTCTTATGTGAAGATTAAAAATAAAAATTAGCCCTGGCCGGTTGCTTAGAGGTTAGAGCATTAGCCCTCAGGACTGAAGGGTCGCAGGTTCAATTACCTGTCAAGGGCATGTACCTTGGGTGCAGGTTCCTCAGCCCCAGTAGGGACATGTGTAGGAGACAATCAGCCAATGGTTCTCTCTCACACTGATGGATGCTTCTCTCTCCCTCCGCCTCGTCCTCCTCCTTACCTTCTACTCTAGAAATCAATGGAAAGAATATCCTTGCGTGAGGATTAAAAAACAAACAGGGGGAAAAAAACACTGGTTTACCTGGTATATAGTAAATCCTCATAATATCATAAATATTTATCGAATGCATAATATACTGATATTTTATGTATATATACATACGTATACACACATATGTCGCTTGTCATGGGTGGGCAGTTTTAACTAGAGTACAATCATATGACTTCATTATTATTATTATGACTTTCATATTAAGTATAATACAAAACCAGGATTTTCTCTGTTTCATTCCTTTTTGTCAAAAATTGGAGATATATTTTCTTCTGTCTTTTTATGAATTTTCACCTCTATTTTCTCTCTAAGCACCTTTTATCCTAACCTCCCATGTCTAGCATCTCTTTTTCTAAATGTGCTCTGCAATTAAAACAAACAAACAAACAAACAAACAAACACCCCACACATACCTCAAAATGGAACCACTGTTTGAATGTAGGCCACAAACATTCCATGTGGTAACTCAAGAGGATATAACAGTTTCTGCCTTGTGCCCAAGGGCCCTGACCTACACATGCCCAGGAGGCTAACTGTAATAACACCTCAGGGTAGGTGGTGCTGTTTATTAAGACATCATATAGAAAACAGATGGTTACAAGCTAATCTCCCATGACTGCTCAGCATGACCTTGTCATCACCAGCTACATGGGGCCATTAATCTTATTTTGTGATCAACTACAGAGCATCCCATTTCTGGAACATTCACTTATTCAGTGAATTTCTCAGAAGAAAAATCACAATCATATTTAATTAATAATGGATACTTGAAAAAAACATGAGGTTTAGAGATTCCAGAGTAAGAGTTGACAGATAATTGTTCTATCTTTATTATTTAGTGGGACAGGCATCAATTGGGCATATAAAAAAGTTCAATCAGAGGTGCTCCTCAGAATTAGAGAGGAAAGAATGTGCCTCATATTTGCAAATATATTAATCTCACTTTTTTTTCCCTAATTCTCTTTTAGAGAAAACTGGTTTGCCTGACATATAGGAAGTACCCATAAATATCTGTTGAATGAATAAGTTATATGCTGATATTTCATTGATAAATTTAAGAAATTGTGTTTTCACTCGGGTAGTATCAAAGAATTGCCAACAGAGACTGAAACCCCAATGCTATTATCTAAAAATTAAGGCTCTGGTACTATGACATTGCCATGGTAGGGCTTAGTTTAGTTAAGAAATAAACAATCATCAGCACCATTGATAAAGCAAATCCATTTTACCTTAATTTGATTTTCTTCAAGTCTTTAAATCTTCATTTAAGTAGTTTTTAATTTTAATTAAATTTATTGGGGTAACACTGATTAATAACATTATATAAGTTTCAGGTGTAAAACTTTATAACAAAATATCTGTATACTCCATGTGTATAAGTCTAGTCTCCTTTGATCACCATCTATTTGACCCCCTTTACTCTCTTGGTCTTCATGAACCCCCCTGTCCCTCTGGTAAATGACATTCTATTATCTGTACCAATGATTTGTTTGCTTTATCTGTTCATTTTTGGAAAGAACCTAAATGTCCTTCAACCGACCAATGATTGGCTACAGAAGATAAAACCAATGGAATACGACTCAGCCACAAAAAAAGGTGAAATTGCCATTTGCAGCAACATGAATGGATTTTTAGAGTATGATACTTAGTGAAATCAGGCAGACAGAACAGGACAAGAACCCTATGATTGCAACCCATGTGGGATATAAAACAAAAATCTATTTGTTTTCATTGTGTTGTTTCTACATTTTTGTGGCGTTAAGATGCTGTGACAATAATGCACTGTCTCTCTATCGAGCAAGCAAGACCTTCATGCTCCACAACTTTGGAGCTGCTCCAAGAAGTGAAAATGAAGAGGAGCCCAGGGGAATGCCGAGCTCCTGTCTCTTGCTCTCAAGTGTATGCAAATCGTTCTCCGTGGTACAAATTAAAACAAAGTTAGTGATTATATTTCTGTCATTATTTATTAACCCTTAAACATTTGTCAAGTGTTTCATCAACTCTTCAAAGTCTAGGTTGTCTCAGGAAAATATTTTTCTCCCAGCACATACTCCTTTCATCTTTTAAAAAAATACATATTTTTATTGATTTCAGAGAGGAAAAGAGAGAGGCAGAAAGAGATGGAAACATCAATGAAGAGAAAGAATCATCAATAGGCTGCCTCCTGCATGCCCCACACTGGGGATCGAGCCCGCAACCCAGGCATGTGCTCTGACTGGGAATTAACTGAACCGTGACCTCCTGGTTCATCCGTGGATGCTCAGCCACTGAGCCACACAAGCTGGACACTCCTTTCATCTTTTAAGATGGCTATTCAGGTCTAGGGCTTACTCCTTGTTTTTTGACTTCCTTCGTTTTAGAGAAGAGGAAGGCGATGACAAAATGGAATCCACCTCCTTTTCTTCTAACCTAAGTATACTATTCTTAGAATTCTGCTTCAAATTGTCTCTTGATTCTTAATTTTTTTCTAGAAGAAATAGATAACATGTATTTATTTTGTTAAACAATTGGGGTAGTTTGTACATAGTATACACAGACTAGTCATCTTTCAAATGGGAAAAAATTAGTTTTTGCAGACACCAATTCAGAATTAATGCATCTACTCTAATAAAAGTGTAATATTGAAATTGACCATTTCTCTGGGATGCCTAAGCCACGCCCACCAGCCAAGCCATGCCCACCAGCCAATAAGAGTGGCTGTATGCAAATTAACTCAGCCAAGATGGAGGCTGGCAGTCACAGAGGCGGGTGCAGTGCAGGCGGTGAGATGGGCAGGCACACGGGCTGAGTGGCAGGCTGCGGGGTGGGCTTGGCAGGCAGGGTGGGCTTTGCCAGCCTGCAAACTGCCATCAGCCCCTCACCCAGGCTGGCCAGGCATGACAGCAGGTGGACATCCCCCAAGGGGGTCCCATACTGCCAGAGAGTACAGGCCAGGCTGAGGGACCCCCCGGATGCACAAATTTTTGTGCACCGGGCCTCTAGTATAAGAATAAACTCTGTGTTTCATGTACTCACAACTGTAAACCTAACTTTTGCCCACCCTTGTACATAGAAACCATGCTTTCAGATACTATCACATTTATCTTTTTTATTCCAGAAATGAGACTAGTAAGGCTCATAGAGAAAGGGCATTTATCTTTGGTAATGAACTATATGCAGTGATCAATAATCAGTAATTTATACTTAAATAAACATCACAGCCATCAGCTTTGAAATATAGGTAAGCCCATATTCTGCTCATTCAGTCATTTTTATGTATTTGCTATCTCCAAAGACTCACTTTAATCATATGGTGTGGTGATGCTGAAGGCTAGTTTAAGACATTTAGAGACCCTAAATACTGTAAAGAGAACACCCCCCCACACACACACACATGCAAACCATGACCAATACCAGACATAAAATAAGTACCAGGAATAGCAAGAAGTTTCTGATTTTCCCATAGCGACTTTTATTTTTTAATATTATATACCAGAGGCCCAGTGTATGAAAAGTCATGCACTGGAAGGGGGTCCTTCAGCCTGGCCTGTCCCCTTTCTCAGTCCTAGGAGCCCTAAGGGTCAGAGGTGACCCGTTGATCAGGGGAAGGCAACGCCCCATCACACCTCTACTGCTGCCACTGCTGGCAGCACAAGCCTTGGCTGGCCCTGGGTGGTTGGGCAGCTGCCATCCAAGGCTTTCCTGCACCTTGGCCTGGCCCTGGGAAATTGGGGGCTGAGGGGACTGGGGGACTCTGGAAGCAGGTGCACGGGCCATGTGGGCCCGGCCTTGACATGCACTTGCTGCCCCAGTGGGGCTGAGGGGCCTGGGCACTGCCATCTTGTGACTGTGGGCACTACCATCTTTGAGGATGTGGCAGTCAATTAGCATATTCCCTCCTTATTGACTGTGGGCACTGCCATTTTTGTGATGGCATGAGAGTCAATTAGCATATTCCCTCTTTATTAGGTAGGATAAAATTATTTTTATAAAACATTTGGTATTCCTGCTTGCTGAGCTCTGTGCACTGTCCTGACTAGCCTCTTGTGTGTTCCACAGTGACAATGTCTCAAACATCAAAACTTGCAGTAGCACCAGACCCTAGCATTTAATCTGTTTCCCTTTTCTCTGAGTCTTCTTGAATATTTTAGTAAGCAACCATTTTAGCAGGCACACTGGAATTACCCAACATAAGCATACTTTGCAATCCATAGGCAGAGGAGCATGTGTCACTGAGTCATGATGCTCCCAAACACACCAGGAAGCTGCTCCTCTGGCCCTTCCTGCCACTCCACTGTTGTTCTGGAAACCAGTGCAGAAGAGCTTCAGACTATACTGGAGTCACAGACTACACTGGAGTCACAACAGAGCAGCAGCCCGTCCATATCAGCAATTCCCTGGATGCCAATAGCCGGGGCAGCGTGACACTGTCTCCATAGGTATATCCCTGGAATCTCTCAGAGACAAATTGTCTACCCTCTTATAGCAAAACTCCCCACTGTATTTATTTGGTATGTTGGATCACAAAATATTATTTTCAGGCCAGTCCTAAGAGTTCATCTTGTCCAATCTAAATTTTTATTTTGCATTAAATTTATGTTGTTATTATACCATAGATAGATTAGGAATTTCATCAAGTAAAAAGAAGAAATATAAGGTGTCCCTGAATTTCACCTATTGGATATATTTCTTTTTAACATACTGGAGACTCTTCCTTGGTAACAGCATTTAGTAGATGATTAGCCAGCAACTACATCACAGTGGTTCCCAGGAGTAACACTGTACTATTGGGCCACACTCTCAGCTGGCTGAGAGAAGTGTTAAAGTAAAATGGGTATCAGGCTTAAAGATCCCTTGAGCAGACAAAACTGGTTAAGCCAGGTAAGCAAAGCTTAATCTAGTTTATTCTGTGAATGTAAGTGAAATTTTACTTAGATTATTCCTTGTGAATGTCTCTGATGATTATAAATGGAACCTATTGTCTTCCTAAAATGGTATTAGGTAATCACTTTTAACCAATCCCCTGTTCCCTGGAAACCCCCATTGTAATAATCAACCAGTGTAAAGGCTAACCAACCTCCTCAATCTCTCTTTATAAACCACCCTACAACAGCATGCCTCCGAGCCTCGTACCATTTCAAGTTTAAAATTTCCCTGTTCACCAACAATTTGTTTCTTGCTCAAAATATGCATATCAAATACAGCTCTCTGGTTTTTCTTTTGCACTATGTGTGTGTGTGTGTGTGTGTGTGTGTGTGTATACACACATATGTAAAAACATATGTGATATAGTTTATATGTAAAATAGATTTATGCATGTATAAGTACAATATACATATACATACATACATACATACATATATAAAACACACTTTCTTTTTTAAAAAATGGGATAAAGTTATATATTTTAAAACCCACTTAATCCCACTCCTCCACTTACTGTGCATCAAATTACTTAACCTCTCTATATCTTAATTTCTTCATCTATAAAAAGGACATTAAAATATAATCTTTATATCATAGGGTTGTTATAAAGATTTAAAGCATTGATACATGTGAAGCACTTTAAACAATAAGCCATAAACAAAGCAATAAATGTTAGTTATTATTATACTACAATTTATTAAATGCTTCCAAATATTGTTCATATAAGCAATGGCCAGTCAATCCTTTCCTTATGCCAAATGAGAACTCTAAACCCACAGAGTTAATTGCCTTGACAACTTGACGTCATCTGCCGTATCAGGATGCCAGGACCTGTCTTAGTACTGCCCACTTCCTACAGCCAACAGGATGGTAGTGGTAAGAGCTAGCATGCAGCATGCTTCCTCCATGCAGGGTCCTGTGCTGGGAACTTTGCAGCCATCCATTCATGCAGTTTTCATTCATAACCTTAAAAAGATGATTGCTGTTACAATTCACATCTTACCCATGCAGAAACTGGGACACGTACAAATTACAAGTTACCAAATCTGCCCAAGGTGTCACCACTAACAGTGATAGAGACATATGTGAACTCTGGTCTTCTGACTCCAAAATCCTTGTCTTGAAACACTATCCTACGGTGTAGCACATGAGAATTTCTTCATACAAATAGTGATGTGAAATCTCTGAAGGTTACTTAAATTATAAAGGTCATGAAGAGAGCATATTTCCTTAATGATCTAACTCATTATAAAGAAACTTAAGCACCACAAAGAATCCAGTAGCCTGACATTCAAAGATGTAACTTAATCACCAAGGGTACTTATATTCCTCCTTTCTGCCTCACCATGTCTTAGGCACATCAACAGCATGAAAACCATCCTCCTCTGGGCTAATACACATTCTGATTTGGTTGTAAAAGAGGAAGAAAGAAAGAAAGAAAGAAAGAAAGAAAGAAAGAAAGAAAGAAAGAAAGAAAGAAAGAAAGAAAGAAAGAAAGAAAGAAAGAAAGAAAGAAAGAAAGAAAGAAAGAAAGAAAGAAAGAGAGAGAGAGAGAGAGAGAGAGAGAGAGAGAGAGAGAGAGAGAGAGAGAGAAGAAAGAAAGAAAGAAAGAAAGAAAGAAAGAAAGAAAGAAAGAAAGAAAGAAAGAAAGAAAGAAGAAAGAAAGAAAGAAAGAAAGAAAGAAAGAAAGAAAGAAAGAAAGAAAGAAAGAAAGAGAGAGAGAAAGAAAGAAAGAAAGAAAATCCAATTATTTTCCGTTGGGTTTTGAAAACTGCTTTAGTAACAAGACAGGAGTTCAGGATCTCAGGTTCTTCTGAAATGGTTGGAGAAGGATTAAGGTATTTGTCAAGCTTCAACTCACTGTTCTCTCTCAAGGCTGTTGGATACATTTTCAATAATGTAGGAAAGAACAGGCATGCTTAAAATGTTTAATAGATTTATGAGCCCAGACAGAAGGTCATATTTCCCCTTTTGAAAAGGAAAATTCCTAGGCAATCTTTTGTGTTGAAATATGAAATTATTTCACCCTTTCAATTCTTTACTGCTTTCATATATTGCTCACTTGTATATCATAGTGAGTTATGCCTGCTGCAATTCAAGTTTTGTCTTGATTCATTGTAACCACCTTCTTTCTCATCAGCTCAATTGATGAAAACTTCAAGTCAAAGTACAATATATGTTTTTACTGTTTTTTGTATCCAGGCAAAAACTACAGCCACATATTTCACCCATAAACAAAGGAAAATCAAAGTTCTGAACACTCAAAGGGAAAACTGGCCACTTCAGTATAGAATTCCAGATGTTCATTTCATAGGCCAGTTACAAAAAGTTTACAGAATATTTTATCTTTATATACAAACAGATGCTTCCTTTTTATAATAGAACTAGGGGCCCGGTGCACAAAAATTTGTGCACTTGGGCGGGGGGGTGTCCCTCAGCCCGGCCTGTGCCCTCTCGCAGTCTGGGACTCCTCGGGGATGTCCACTTGCTGGCATGCCTGACCAGCCTGGGTGAGGATCTGATGGCTGTTTGCGACTGGCCAAGCCCCCCAGTGGGGACCCTCACCCCATGGGGGTGTGGCCAGCCTGGGTGAGGGGTCGAGAGCCGTTTTCAGGCTTCCCACATCTCCTTCAGGGTTCGAGTCCCTACTGGTGAGTGGCTGAGGGAAGTTTTCATGCTGGCCACAGCCTCTTAAGGGTTCGGGTTCCTACTGGGGTACCTGGCCAGCCTGGGTGAGGGGCTAAGGGTTGTTTGCAGGCTGGCTACAGCTCCCATTGACCCAAGGTCCCAGAGAGGCTGGCTGGAAGCAGGTTTCTGGGGGTTTATTTATCTTCTATAATTGAAACTTTGTTGCCTTGAGCAGAGGCCACAGCTGGCCTAGGCAGGCAGTTTCCTCCATCACTGGCCTCCTGTTTGCTCTAGTTCTGTGGCTGCTGGCCACCATCTTAGCTGGGTTAATTTACATATCGCTCTGATTGGCTGGTGGGTGTGGCTTAGGTGTAATGGAATGAGGGTTAATTTGCATATTACTCTTTTATTAGATTAGATATATGTTTTTGCCCAAGGCAAGTTCTCATAGAGGATGACACTTAGGATAAATAATGATAAATCCAAGAAAGCAAACTGAATAATAAAAGATTTGTTAAATAATTATTAACCATCCTGCACATCAATTCAACCAATTAACTCCAGAATCCACTAATGGTAACTCTGAGGGTTAAAAGGTTAAGAACATAACGGAGTAGATCAGGAAGGAAGGCCACACACAGGAGTGGGCTAATATTATTTCTTCAAACTGTAAAATTAAATGCAATTATGTATTTATATGCATAAATAGTGTGGCACACAGTAGATGCCAAACAAGAGTTAAAAGAAGGTGAAGAGAGTAGCCAAAGGACATATATACATGACCCATGGACACAGACAACAGAATGATAATGGTGGGGCTTGGGTGAGGGTGTGCAAAGGGGGATAAGATGGGGGGCATATGTAATAGTGTCAACTATAAAAAAAAAGTGACCTGAGTCTATTTATTGGTGATTTAAAGAAAGAGTTTATTTACATTTCTCTTAAATTTTATTGATTGGGAAATCATGGAATTGTTTTTAAAACCAGTAAACAATGTGGATATTCTTCCCATAATATACCTAGTAGTATTTGGATCTCAAAACTTTACATGAAAAGTAGGAGGCACAGACTTTGCAAACAGGTCCAAGCAGCAGTGAGAGGACATCCACAGTCCACAGACGAAGAGGGTTAAACCACTCGCCTCAGGAAGCCCTCTCCCAACCAATGCTGTTCTTCCCGCATCCCTCTCACGGGGATTAACATCCTCATTCCACAATGCGAGCATTCCCCATGGGCTGTAAAACACTCAGAAACACCGAAATGTGCTAACAAAGTTTCTCCACCAAGTTGAAGAATATCATCTGAGCCTCAATTAAATTCAATAAATACCAATTCTCAAATCGCTAATAAATGTACTCAAGGTGTTCTCAAAATATTTTAGTCCAAGATTCTGAGAGAATTTTGTTTATATTTTGTCTTTGTTTACTTTAAACAAATAGATGGCCAGATATGTTTCCAGCAAAATGAATTTATCCATGAATAACAAAGAATTATAATTGGGTACATGTGGTTTAATGGCAACATACAAGTCCAGAGAAACAAAGGAGAGGCAGGCTCTTGTATGAACTTGAGAGGCGCTGTGGTAAACAAAGAGTCCATTGGAGGAAACTGAATGTTCCAAGTATAGTGACCTTTCATTGGCTGAGTTATGGCAGTCTTCTGTTAGCTGAGCTATTACTGGGCAAGGAAGAATCTTCCTTCCTTCTGCCGGGGGAGTAAAAGAGTATCATCCCTTTTTAAATTCTTTCTTAAAAATCTTTAATGTTGAATGTATTATGTATGTCCCCCTTCTTACCCCATTGATCCCTTCTAGTCCACTCCCACCCTCTCCTGAAAGCCTTCACCACTCTATTGTCTGTGTCCATGTGTTATGCAAATATGCATACAAGTTCTTGGTTGATCTATTATCACCTGCCCACCCCCACCTTCCCTCTGATATTCAACAGTTTATACTATCCTTCTATGTTTCTGGATCTATTTTGTTTATCAGATTATTTTGTGCATTAGATTCTATATTTGAGTGAGATCATGTCTTTCTCTGACTTATTTCACTTAGCAAAATGCTGAAAATTAATGTTCTTTTTAAATTTTTATTATTGATCTTTTTAGAAAGAGAAAGTGGGAGAAACATGGATTTGTTGTTCCACTTACTTATGCATTCATTGCTTGATTCTCATATGTGGCCCTGACCAGAAATCGAAACAGCAACCTTGGCGTATCTGGGCTATGTTCTAACCAATTGAGCTACCTGACCAGGGCCTAGAATTACTTCTTTTTTATACTATTTTTTAAAATTTGTTTTCTTTATTAATTAAGGTATTACATATGTGTCTTTATTGCCCCATTGCCTCCCCACTCATGCCATCACCCCCCTCCCTACCCCCCATTGTCTGTGTCCATTGGTTAGGCCTATATGCATGCATACAAGTCCTTTGGCTGATCTCTCCTCCTTACCCCCATCCTTCCCTACCTTCCTTCTGAGGTTTGCCGATCTCATCAGAGATGTAAAGTATGCCTCTTCCTGTTGAGGTCAGTAGAGTATATTGAGTGACACATGCCTGAGAGCTCTATCTTCCAGCTTCCTGACTCAATTTTAGAGGAGATTTCTCTTTATTAATTATATGCCTTTATTTTTACATATATTTACAAATGTATCTTTTTGTTCTTAGATATTTTATATCTTTACTAGGGGGCTGGTGCACAAAAATTTGTGCAGTCGGGGGGTGGGGGTCTCTCAGCCTGGCCTGTGCCCTCTTGCAGTCTGGGACATCCCGGGGGGCGGGGGGAGATGTCCATCTGCTGCCATGCCTGGCCAGACTGGGTGAGGGGCTAAGGGCCATTTTCAGGCTGCCCACAGCCTCTTCAGGGTTCGTGCACTGGGGGGTGGCAGGGCTGGTGAGTGCAGGCCTGCATGTTTCCCACCGGACGACCCACAATCGCACACGCCTGGTGGGCCCCTACCGTTGAGGGGACATGCCTGGCGCAGAGCTGGGTGGCAAGCCAGGGGCGGACGCTGGTGCAGGATCCCTCGGTGGGGCCCTGCTGCTGAACAAACACACCCGGGGTGGAGCCGGACAGCAGACTGGCTTTGGATTCTCTGGACTGTGCTGCAGACATTCCCGCACGCCCCTGAGGAGGCCCCCAGGGCAGAGCCAGGCTGCAGACCCAGGACAGGCATTCCTGGATGCCCCAAGGAGGCCCCCGGGGGGCAAAGCCAGGCAGCAGACCCAGGATGGCTGCTCCTTCACACCCCGCAGAGGTCCCCGCACTCCCGCATGCCCCGGGGAGGCCCCCGGGGGGTGGAGGCAGGCAGCTGACACAGGACTGGAGCTCCTGGATGCCCCGAGGAGGTCCCAGGCCAGACCCACCCCCCCAGGTGAGCTGACACACCTGGCACAGCTATGCTGGCTGCAGAGGCTCCCAGTGCAGAGCCGCCCTGCTAGCCTTCATCTTGGCTGGGTTAATTTGCATACAGC
>PVJC01016510.1:0-33734 GCA_004026665.1 Murina feae | reverse complement strand
TTTTTTTTTTTTTTTTTTTTTTACAGAAGGGAAGGGAGAGGGATAGAGAGTTAGAAACATTGATGAGAGAGAAACATCGATCAGCTGCCTTCTGCACACCTCCTACTGGGGATGTGCCCGCAACCAAGGTACATGCCCTTGACAGGAATTGGACCTGGGATCCTTCAGTCTGCAGGCCGACGCTCCATCCACTGAGCCAATCCGGTTAGGACTACATTACTATCTCTTAACCCTGAGAAAAGTCAGCGATTCCTTTTTACCGGTGAGTCAGCTGTGGCTCAGAAAGTTTACGTAAGGTGCCAATAGGCACCCAGCTAGTTTCATGGCTAAGCAAGCCCTGTGCCAGCACTCAAGGCCTCAGCAGTGGGCTGCACGGCCTCTGGTGGTCAGAGAAGGTTTACCTTGATAAGCCCTGAAGGAAAATGGGACCGGCCTTCTGTGCTGGGGTAAACCAAAAGCCCAGCTGGTGGCCTCTAATTCGTAAGTTAGTCGGGATCTTTTTTCTTAAAGACTCCAGACGCGCCTTGCACCTCTGTAGGAGGGAGCACTTAGCCATTGTCACGGAGACTTTTTGAAACGCATATTTAGATTGAGCCGTGTTAGACTGGGCCTGTGAAAACGAGGATGGCCCGAGGCTCAACCTTACTGAGAACAGAACGACAGGGAGGCCCCGTACCCACGGCCGGCCTTGTTCCTTCCGCACAGCCATTCCCCCTCCCTGGGGTTGTTCTGAAGTGAATCAGACATACGTGCAATTTATGAATATTCATCTCTAAACGGTGAGGATGTTTGTACTGAAAGTCTAATTTTATCTTCACACTTTTAAAATAAAAACCCTTATCAAACTTTTAGTTGGTTCAGCTTCCCACCGTTCTCAGTGGTTTTACAGTCTGTTGAAATCGGAACCCAAATCCTGGTATCACAGACCATCATCAAGTCCCAGGCCCTGGTTTCCCCCCTTCTTCCACGGTATCTCCTGGAACAGCAGCATGTCGTCCTGGGGAGCGGCGGTGCTAAGTGTGGTCTGTGACCCGGACTGCGCTGAGGCACACAAGTTCGGAAGTGGGGAGTAAGCATTTCAAAATAGCCTGACGTAGCCACGACGTCCAGCTCTCTGTTCTGTCTGCAGTAACTCCTGGCCTTGGGTTCTTGTCTTCACTTTTCTCATAATTCGTGTTTATTACCTTTTATAAAATTGTGGCCTGTGACGGATCGGAAATTCTCTTCCAAAGTAGGTTTTTACAGCCTGGACGTGGCCAGTCGCCTCCCAGTTGCGATGCTGTGTTCTCTTGTCCCCTGTATATCCTGGACGCTGGTCATTAGATGGAGATGACTTTTCTAAGGCCGGAATGCATGCGGCTTTCAGTTTTTGATGTTTCGTGTGTGTTTTTGAGAAGTGATGAAGGGAGGTGAAGTAAACCTGCACCTGCTCTATTATAAGACTTACCATATCCTGACCGGTTTGGCTCAGTGGATAGAGCGTCGGCCTGTGGACTCAAGGGTCCCGGGTTCGATTCCGGTCAAGGGCATGTACCTTGGTTGCAGGCACATCCCCAGTGGAGAGTGTGCAGGCAGCAGCTGATCAATGTTTCTAACTCTCTATCCCTCTCCCTTCCTCTCTGTAAAAAATCAATAAAATATATTAAAAAAAAAAAAAAAGGACCATGATGCTAATATTTGAGAAATTAAGGAACACCTTTTGGTCTCCATTTCAGCTTCAGAATTAGATAACGAAGTCCCCAAACCAACTTGTCCCTCCTCCGACAGCAGCGACACCCAGAAAGCCCCTGTCGTGGCTCCTGCCCCCGAGTCAAAGCAACAAACGGCTACCCTTGGAGAGAGGACATTCAACTGCTGCTACCCAGGTAAAGGGGTGACCTGGGGCTCGCCAGCCCCTCGGGCGCTGTCCAGCGCTGCGGGAACTCGCTCGCTGAGCCCTGCGTGTGCCTCACCGGAACTGCAGTTCATAGTAGCTTCCTTTTTGTGGTTATATATTTTTTCTTTCTCTTCTAGGTTGCCACTTCAAAACTGTTCATGGCATGAAAGATTTGGACCGCCACCTACGAATCCATACGGGTAGGTGTCCGTTCATTTGCTCGGAATTTTAGCGGTAAAACAAACGGCAGTGCACAAGGAAAGGGATAAGAATTACGTGCTCGGTATATAGCGGTGAGCAGGACAGAGGGTCTCTGCCTCATGAAACGCGCTCCAGTGGGGTGGGCTGTGACCTAAAAAGTAACAAATAGGCCAAAGTGTTAGCTAACAGGAATGAGGGAAAAGTGCTCAGGAACCTATGTTAGAGGCATGTCATTTAGCTGCAGAGGCTGGGGAGGAGCAAAATTGTGTATGAGATGCACATGAACTTGGACACAGGTCCTCCAGCCCTAGTCAAGCCTTCACAGTATTGCAGGTCCAGTCAGTATCTCAATTATAACCTAATTAGAGGCCTGGTGCACAAAAGTTCGTGCACGGGAGAGGGGAAGGAGGTCTCTCTGCCCTGCCTGCATCTGCGGGATTGGGCCTAAACTGGCAGTCAGATATCCCTCTCGCAATCTGGGACTGCTGGCTCCTAACCACTTGCCTGTCTGATCATCCCTAAACACTGTGCCTGCCTGCCTCATCGCCCCTAACCACTTGCGTGCCTACCTAACCACTCGCCTGCCTGCCTGATCACCCCTAAACACTCTGCCTGCCTGCCTGCCTCATCGTGCCTAACCACTTCTGCCTCGGCCCCTGCGGCCGCAGCTTGGTCTGGAATGATGTCCAGAAGATCATTCGGCTGTCTGGTCTAATTAGCATATTAATCTTTTATTATGGATTATTATTATAGATGAGAAACCTTAGCCAGAACTAACCAGCTAGCCTGCTTCACAGAAATTTGCTGAGATAACGTTTGCTGTTGTTTTTAAATGGGCATGTGATGAAGTTGGACTGGTTGGCACAGTCATCTACTTTAATAAAAAGAGTAATATGCAAATTAACAATCACTCTGAGACACCTAAGCCACGCCTGCCAGCCAAGCCACGCCCACCAGCCAATCAGAGTGGATGTATGCAAATTAACCCAGCCAAGATGGAGGCCGGCAGCCACAGAGCTAGAGCAAACAGGAGGTTTCCATTGCAACTGCGTGCCTAGGCCCACTGGGCCTCTGCTCAAGGCAATAATGTTTCAATTATAGAAGCCACAGAGCTGAAGCAAACAGGAGGCTTCCTTGCCTGCCTAGACCTCTGCTCAGAGCTACAAAGTTTCAATTATAGAAGTTTCAATTATAAACCCCAGAAACCTGATTCTAGCCAGCCTCGCTGGGACCTTGGGTCAATGGGAGCTGTGGGCAGCCTGAAAATGGCCCTCAGCCCCTCACCCAGGCTGGCCACACCCCCATGGGGTGAGGGTCCCTACTGGGTGGGGGGCTTGGCCAGCCAGCAAACAGCCATTAGCCCCTCACCCAGGTTGGCCAGGCACGCTAGCAGGTGGACATCTCCCGAGGGGTCCCAGACTGCGAGAGGGCACAGGCTGGGCTGAGGGACCCCTCCGAGTGCACAAAAATTGGTGCACTGGGCCCCTAGTCTTAGATAAGAGCAATAAGTTGCTTCTTAAAGGTACCTTCCAAGGTGCAATCAGCTGCTGAGAACACAGAAATATGATGCTGGAGTGGAAGGATTCCCTGATGTACATCAGGGTCTGTGCACCATGGTCCATGGGCCTGTGCAGCCTGCTGGCGTGCCCCTTTGTCCACCTACCTTTGTGGCTGCTGTGGCCCTGCAGTGGCATCGTTGAGTAGTTACTGGAGAAATGGGATGGGACACAAAGCCTGAGATATTGACAAAACTGTGCCAACCTTTGTAGTGTGGACCTTCTACTAGGTAGTGTGAGTTAGGATACCGGTCTGTTTGTTCTTACAGAACTAAGCTAAGTGGCTTCAACATTATCAGGCTCATTTCTCTCAGAAGCAAGAGATCCACAGCTGTCAGACCGGTTTTGTCATTCTTAACACGGCACTTCATCTCCAGTCCAGAGTCCTTAACCAGTGGGAACAGAAGTGGAGGGGGAGGGCTCACAGCCTCCCTCACCGGCCGTGCCCCAGAAGCAGCAAACCTTGTGGCCAGTGGGAGATGAGCAGACCTAGGCCTGCTCAGGCATCGAGGCACCGAGGGGGCAGGGAACTGGGAACGGTTTCAGGCACTGCGTTGTGGAAATAAGGATGAAGAATCGCTCTTTCCCGGGAAGGGTAGACCCTGAGGGGCCTCTTAGTGAACGGAATGGATGATCCTCATCTTGAAGGACGAGGCTGCGGGATGATGAGGTCAGTAAGAGCATGTAGATTTCAGGAGCCGTGTGAGCAAAGCTGAGAACCCCTCTCCCCACAGCATGCCGGGTTTGGGCAACCTCAGGTGACGGCAGTGAAGGGAACAGTGGAGCAGTTGTTCTCAGCATTGGCTAAGCTGGTGCCATCTAGTGGGTGGGGCCAAAAGTGCTGTCCGAGTCCTGCCATGCACAGGACAGGCCCTGTTCCCAGGCCCCAAACCCTAGAGTGGACCTAGTGAGAGAGGCTGCGGCTGGGTTAATAGTGTTTTATTGGAGTGACGCAGAGCATGATGGGGGACAGGAAGTCTAGGCAAGGCTCTATCCTTGGTGGATACCCTGAGCCAGGCTCCTTAATAAACGTAGACTTGGGCTACTTCTCTGGGTCCCAGGCAGCTGCTCCAGTTCTCGGAACCTCTTACCCAGTGAAAAGTAGGAGGCGGCCTGGGGTCTCACAGCATCTCTCAGGGCATGACCCAGACGTGGTATCCCTTGTGGTTAGTGGAATAGTGAGATGCAGCTAATGGTGACTTAGAAACAATGCATTTCTCTCCTGCATCGCAACCCAAGTTCAGTGTGGTGGCTGGCTCCATGGCTTCAGGGACTCCGGCTCTTACTTTGCTGCTTTGACATCCAAGATTGATACTCTTACAGGCATGGTCCTTATTGCCACCTTAAAGACACATCCTAGCTTGGTCGGTGTGGCTCAGCGGTTGAGCCTCAACCTAAGAACCAGGAGGTCACGTTTCGATTTCTGATCAGGGCACATGCCCAGGTTGTGGGTTTGATCACCAGTGGGGGGGTGGGGGGTGCAGGAGGCAGCCATTCAATGATTCTTCCTCATCATTGATGTTTGTATCGCTTTCTTCCTTTCTGAAGCCAATAAAAATATATTTTAAAAAAAGACAAATCCTAGAAGCTACATGCATCACTTGGGTTAATGAAGTCTTGAATCTGTGTGGCCAAGTGCCCAGCTGCAAAGGGAACATTCTCTTCACCAAGAAAAAGGAGGACTGACATGCAGGCTAGCGGTGTGGCTGATGCAGCCTGGGTGGGAAGCACCTTAAATGATTAGGTAATCATTTAAGTCTTGAGGCCCATCTTTGCCAAATAGGTAGGACAGTGGTTCTTAAACTTCTATTTTGAGATCCTTTTACATTTAGAAATTAAAGCCACAACTTTTTTTTGGAAAGAAAGAGTTTTTTGTTTTATCTATAGTTGTGGCATTAGCAATCTGAAACTTTGAAATCTTTATTCATTTAAAAATAACAGAAAACTGATTCTGTATTAACATAACACTTTTATAAAAGCATTTTTCAAACCAAAAAGTAGCATTGTTTATGCCTTCACGAATCTCTCATGTCTGGTTTCATAGTTGGCTGGGTCCTCAGCTCTTTCTGTGTGCAGTCCATTGTCATATGTTGTTTTAGTTGAAGCATAGGAAGAAAACCTGGCCTCACAAGGCGTGCAAGAGGAAGTTTACAACCGTGAGCACATAAAATACCGAGCTTGTTCTTGTATTATTATGTATTAACTAGAGGCCCGATGCATGAAATTTGTGCAGGAGTAGGCCTTCCTTCCCCTGGGCTTCCCTGGCAGCTCCAGCTTGGTCCGGAAGATCGTCCTGTCTAATTAGCATATTACACTTTTATTATTATAGATTATTGCATTTTTTAATGAACAACGGTAAACCTACTTTTGCCCCACCCTGAACGTGATTGGAAATGGAGGGGTATGTTGATAGCCTTTTTGAGCACTAAACCACAACAATAAATGGTGGTTTCTGAAAGATTAGTGGCTAAGTGGAATCTGCAGCCACATATCCACAAACTTTTCAAACAGCTAAGTTAAAATCCATTGATCTGAATGCTTTTACCCAAGCTTGATTGTTGACGCGTCATGCATCGGTCGTTTGGAAAACACTGGCTTACCGACTTGTGTAATTCTTCCAAATGTTGACTCATTTCATTATAGCACAGGGGAAAATCACTTCTGTTAATACTACCAATCTCATTTTAAAAATCTGAGAACCAGGAAGCTGCAAGCCCAGAGTAGCGGATCTGCGTTCTGAAATCCTAACTTTCATTTTTAGAGCATTCTCGGACGTGACCATTGTGGTATTGGTCACTGTCCTTGAAGCGACAGGCTCACGTAGCTCATTCGGCCAAATACCAGATCTGCAGACAAAAAACAAACAAAGCCGTAGTTTGTCAGTTGTTTCAAACCAGAACGGTGTGGCCTGGATAAAGGTTGCAAGTGCTTGTCAGACAGACATGTATTGTGGTTTGTAGCAGCTACAACGTACACATCCCGTTTCATCACACAGGGTGTTAAAGAGACTTACTCAGGGGAGAGATTTAATCGGGTGGTTGCAACTGCTGGAAAGGACGTTATTCCTCAGTGAAACTGGCTCTGGCTTCCCTGGGTGGGAGGGGGGTGGGGAGGCAGGGGGTTGGCGGTGAAGGCTGTCGGGACAGCAGGGAGGGCTCAGGTGTCAGCGGACCTGCTCACCATCGCTCCTCCTCAGTGACAATGCCAGCCACGAAAAGGGCAAAGCGTGTCGTAGGAGGGGTATGAAAACACTTGGACCACAGACTCAACCAGATGAGTCTCGAGGACCTCCAGGCCCTTTCAGACTGAACTTCGAGGGCCGTGGAGGCCGAGTGTGACAGGCAGATACAGGAGCAGCTAAGGACAGGCATCTGTGCACCTAGCGTGCAGGCTTGCTAAGGGCTTATTTGGGGAGTGTTGGAAAATTGGGCCTTGAACTTGGATTGAGTCTTTTTATTACACTTATTCTAAAGTCATGTTGGGGTATACGTATGTGTATGTATATGCATTTATACCTTAAATGTGAGTCTGTCTTGGATGGAAAGAAAAACTAAATTTCCAAATGGACAGTAGAAACAGAGGGAGGAGTTAGAGCAGGCATCCTCAAACTATGGCCCGCGGGCCACTTGCCGGGTGCTTTTGCCGCCGCTGCCTGTCCTGCTTAAAATAAGATATGTGCAGTGTGCTAGGAATTTGTTCATGGTTTTTTTAAACTATAGTCCGGCCCTCCAACGGTCTGAGGGACAGTGAACTGGCCCCCTGTTTAAAAAGTTTGAGGACCCCTGAGTTAGAAGGAGGAAGAACAAGAGAGAAAAGGCTTCATTTCTATGTTGCCCCCAGTCAAATCTTAAGAAAAGATAGAAAAGTCAATGTAAGCAGTAAATATGTCTGAGTGGTTCTAAAAACAGCATCAGTTTTCTCCTCAGCTTATATATAGCTCTTACTGTCTTTCTTGGGGGAGGGGGGCATTTTTTTAAAGAAAGAAAGGAGCAAGGCGGAGAGAGAAACATCTATCAGTTGCCTCCAGTACCTTCCTGGACCAGGGATCGATTCCACCACCTGGGTACGTACCCCAACAGGAAATCAACCCTCCAACCAACTGAGCCACACCAGCCAGCACAGATTTGTAAGTCCTTCTAGTCAGAAGTGACTGTGATATTGCTTGAAAGCTAGCGATGACAGGAGGAGGGCTTTGCCACCGCTGCTTCCATACCGCTCTCCCACCTGCCTTCTGGGGAGTAAAATTCATCTGGAAGAGAAAAGAAGGCACCAAAAGTAGCCCCAAAATCTGGGACAGCAAAACCTTTTGCTTTATTAGAAATTAAAATAACCAAAAAGCTATAAATAAAAGTGTGAATGAATGAATAGAAGCGGGATAAATAAATCTGGGGCAGAGCATGGGAAGATGTGTGTGTGTGTGTGTGTGTGTGTGTGTGTGTGTGTGTGTGCAAATCGAAGGCAGCGTTTTGAGTTGGAGGAGTCGTGGGTGAAGTCGGGTAATGTGGGGCCAGGACGGTTGGCAGTCTGTTGGGACAGAAGTTATTGCCCTTCCCCTCATTCACAAATTCCAAATATATTAAATGAGTTAGGATTAAAGTCTGTGCCGTCTAAGGGAGGACAAATTGATGGTGTAAATAGACAATTAAAAGCACAGAGAAGACAGATTAATGTTTCTAAAGTTAAAACTTATAACAAGACGCCACTGCGTCTTGTTAGGGATGCAGGGAGGACAAGTGTCCCACGAGAAGACATTTGTAACATAGGGTGGAATTAATCTTCAGCACATACAAGGTTTCCTGTGAGTCAAAGATGATCCCAGGCAAAAGAATATGAACAGGAAGTCACCTAAGAAATGCAAATGCCAATATTTGCATGAAAAGCCCATAAGCAATAAAGGAAAATACGATCTAAATACTATGTTTTCTTCATCTGGTTGTATTAACATAGTGAATTGCAGAACACCATGTGTCACTTTGCATTTAATTTAATCATTGCCACACCCTTCCTCCCTCATCTCCCGATTCAGCGAGAACGTGGTAATGGGCAGAAAGTTGATAGAGATCTGATAGTAGCAAAGCCACTTGAAAATAAAATTTGAGCTTTAGCCAGTGTGCTCAGTGATTAGAGGTTGGTCCATGCACTGAAGGGTCATGGGTTCTATCTCCAGTCAAAGGCACATACCTGGGTTGCATGTTCGATCCACAGTCCTGGTCAGGGTGCATACAGGAGGCAACCAATTGATGTATCGCTCACTTCATGTTTCTCTCTCTCTCCCTCCCCCCTACCTTCCACTCTCAAATTCAGTGGAAAAAATATCCTCATTTACTCTAATAGTTCAAGTCTGCTTCTTTGGACTGTCTTGGTAGACTGTGTTATGCAAGTAATGAGTTTTCCCCTGTCTTTCTACTTGATCTTGAGCACCTCTGTCTACGTGCTCCAGGTCTGAGTTGCAGAGCAGCAGTGAGAAGAAGCCTTCGTGTCTTAATTCCTTATCTGAAAGGAAGGCTCTCGCGCGTCATCATCTTTAATCAAGAATGATGGCTGATGCCCTGACCAGTTTGGCTCAGTGGATAGAGCGTCGGCCTGCAGACTCGGAAGGGTCTCAGGTTTGATTCCGGTCAAGGGCATGTACGCTGGTTGCGGACACATCCCCAGTGGGGAGTGTGCAGGAGGCAGCTGATCAATGTTTCTCTCTCATCAATGTTTCTGGCTCTCTATTCCTCTCCCTTCCTCTCTGTAAAAAATCAATAAAATATATTTTTTTTAAAAAAGAATGATGGCTGACTCAGTTGTTTGGCTCCTTTTAAGGTGGTCCCGTGGGGTTTTCTGGCCTCATAAAGGAGAGTGACCTATAATGTTTATATTATATTTTCAATATCACTTTGTATTTCTTCATTTGGCATTGATATCCGAGTTCCTCTCTCATGAAGTGAGTTGAGGCTTTTATCCTTCCCTATGCTGTTAAACAGTTAACCGAATGTGGAAACACATCTAGGAAATGTGATGGTCTGCGCCCACAATCATCTCTGCTTGTGCCTTTTTTCAGAGGTGGGGAGGGGCTGTAGAGGAGGCTCTGCCAGTAGAACCGCTCTGAGTGGCAACTGGAGACTGTGCTGCTCATCCCAGCGTCCCCTCCCCATCCCCACCTGTCCCTGTCCCCGTCCCCATCCATCCCTGTCCCCGTCCCCATCCATCCCTGTCCCTGTCCCCATCCGTCCCTGTCCCCGTCCCCATCCGTCCCCGTCCCCATCCGTCCCCATCCGTCCCCGTCCAGTGAGTCCCAGCTCTGTGTCCGTAGGCTTTTCTGCAGGACCCAGCGGGAGCCTCTGTCTGGAACACACCAGATAAAGGCATACTTGACCTTGTGTCTGCTGTGGACTCCTGGCAACTTTGTGAAGCTAGGG
This sequence comes from Murina feae, assembly GCA_004026665.1. Lineage (NCBI taxonomy): Eukaryota > Metazoa > Chordata > Mammalia > Chiroptera > Vespertilionidae > Murina > Murina feae. The sequence continues at coordinate 23,697 of PVJC01016510.1, read as the reverse complement.
CCCTTCCCAGAATAGTGTTTTTAAATGTAGTAAAATCCCATTAAAAGCTATGTTTTAGTACAATTGCTACCAAAGTGTTAAGTGTGTGGTATTTTAATACCCTGGGAGCTTGTTAGAAATGCAGAATCTCAGGCCCTACCCAGGCCCACTGAGCCAGAAACTGTATTTTACTTTTTGTTATTATGAGTTCAGCTTGAGAAGTAAGGCGATATTGGTCAAAGGGTGCAAACTTTCAGTTATAAGATGAATATGTTCTAGGGATCCGAGGTACAGTGAGGTGACTAGTGTTAATACTGTATCCTGGGTTACATACCTGAAAGTTGCTAAGAGTAACTTACATGTTCTCATCACAAAAAAAATGTAATTATTAGAGGTGATGGAGCTGTGACCACAATAAAGTTAGTTGAAATCATTTCTCTATATACATAGATATTAAGTCATCACTTGTATACCTTAAACTTACACAATGTTATATGTCAACTAGAGGCCGGTGCATGAAATTTGTGCATGGGTAGGGTCCCTAGGCCTGGCCAGTGATCAGGGCCAATCAGGGCCTTCCTTCCCCCAGCTGCTGGCTGCTGGCTGGGGCCTTCCTTCATTCTGTACTGCCCCCTGGTGATCAGCACATGTCATAGCAAGCGGTCAAACTCCAAGGGGACAATTTGCATTATTAGCCTTGTTTTTTCTTAATATATTGTATTGATTTTTTTTACAGAGAGGAAGGGAGAGGGATAGAGAGATAGAAACATTGATGGGAGAGAAACATCTATCAGCTGCCTCCTGCACACCTCCCACTGGGGATGTGCCCGCAACCAAGGTACATGCCCTTGACTGGAGTCGAACCTGGGACCTTTTAGCCTGCAGGCCGATGCTCTATCTACTGAGCCAAACGGGCTAGAGCTAGCCTTTTTTTGGGGGGGGGGGAGGGAGGGCTAGCCTTTTTATTATGTAAGGTTATAGTATCTCAAAGTTAGGGGGCAGGGATCTGCATTTTAATGCCACCCCCACCCCACCCCCCAGATGACTAGTATGGGCATTAGCACTGAGAAGCCCCACATTAGATGTTAGGACCTCGTGGCTGGTCTGCTAACTCCATTATGGCACAGCGATGAACGTTGCTTTGAGAACTGGCTCATGTCTGTTCACAAGGGTCTCGGGTACCATTGTTAGTGTGGTCAGCTAACCAAATTCACAACAGGAGGAAGTGCTCCATCTCAGAAGTTTTAAGAACAAAAGGGTGGTCATTTCCCACACAAGGTCTTTGACTCTCTGAAGGCCCTGATCGGCCCTGATCACTGGCCAGGTCTAGGGACCCTACCCATGCACAGATTTCATGCATCGAGCCTCTAGTTGACATATATCATTGTGTAAGTTTAAGGTATACAAGTGATGACTTAATATCTACAAGTCCCAAATGAAGAAACCCTGATCTGGGGTGTCACAGGTCATCCGGGGAAGGGAAAAGATGACACAGTGGCTCGGAAGAGCATTTGCCTAACTGACTCTTCAGTTATGATGGAATTTCCCTGAGCAGAGCGAGCCACACACCCAGTCCCTGGGGCAGGGAGCAGAATTCTCCCCGGGAAGGACAGTAGACACCTCAGTAGTAGTAAACAGCTTACTTCGGGTGCACCTCTGACATAGCAGCTTTTTACATTGTCACTGATCCGTTGTACTTTGTAATTTTATATCTTCCTGGACCGTCATCCATTTTATCACGTCTTCCCAATTTATTGGGGTGAAGTTCTACTTGGTGGTTGTGATGGACTGTGTCCATCTATAGTCCCCTTTCTCTTTGCAATGCCGTGTCCTCAACCAGGTACAACGTTATTTCCCTCCCTCCACAGGAGACATGTGGCAATGTCTGGAGACATACTTGACTCACACAACTGGGGAGGGAGGTGCTATTGGCAGCCAGTGGGGAGGGGTCGAGGGTGCTGTGAAATATGCTACGATATGCAGGACAGTCCACCGCGAAGATGAACCTGGCCCAAATGGCAATCGTCAGACATAGAATCTTCTGTCTCTGGTCTATTGGAATCTTCGCTTTTTAAAAAAAAAAAAAAAAGTAAATACATTTTAAAAAACGTTTTCATTGATTTTTCAGAGAGATGGGGAGGGGGAGAAAGAGAAACATTGTGATGAGAAAAACATTGATCAGCTGCCTCCTGCATGGCCCCCACCGGGGATTGAGTCCCAACCCGGGCATGTGCCCTGACCTTTTGGTGCATGGGTTGACACTCAACCACTGAACCACACCAGCCGGGTGGAATCTTCTCTTTTTGAGCAAACCTCCCCTTTTATCAACCAAGTTTGGTTTTCTTGATCAAGTGCTAGAATCTTCATTTATTCCTTCTAGTTTCTTGACTCCCATATGGCTCGCTTGCTTTCAGTTTTTTGTTTAAAAGGAACTTAAAAGTGATAGGTTATGGTGCCCTGGCCAGTGTGTTAGTGGTTAGAGTGGCGGTCCATGTACCAAAGAGTCTTGGGTTTGATTCTCCATCAAGGGCATGTACCTGGGGTGCAGGGTCAATCCCCAGCTCCAATGGGGACACATGTGGGAGAAAATAATGAGTGTGTCCTCTCCCATCGATGTTCCTCTCCTCCCTCCCTCTCTCCCTGCTACTCTCTCGACAAAGCAATGGAAAACATCCTGGGGTGAGGTTTAACAACAGATAAGTGACAGGCTGTGGGTTTCGACTCACGGCACTCTCACTGCCCATCCCTAGGAGGTTTGTAATTTGATTTGGATTCGTGAACAAAAACTGTTTGGAAATATTTCCTACAATTTTCAGGCTGATCTTTTTTAAAAAACCTTTTGTGGAAACATGTTAGATTCGTAAGTTTGATTCACCTCTACTTGGTGAGTTTTATCTTTAATAAGAAATTTCTAGTGGCTTTCATCACAATTTCTATATTGAAATTGATATTCCTGCTTTCTTTTAGCCTTTTTCTAGAATGTTTTTCTATCATTTTCTCTTCTTTGTCATTTTTACTTAGGTCTCTTAAAGCACATTAAGCTGACTTTTTGAAATTTTTAAAAAAATACTTTTTTATTGATTTCAGAGAAGAAAGGGAGAGGGAGAGATAGAAACATCAATGATGAGCCTTGGCCGGTTTGGCTCAGTGGATAGAGCGTCAGCCTGTGGACTGAAGGGTCCCAGGTTCTATTCCGGTCAAGGGCGTGTACCTGGATTGCGGGCACATCCCCAGTGGGGAGTGTGCAGGAGGCGGCTGACCGATGTTTCTCTCTCATCAATGTTTCTAACTCTCTATCCCTTTCCCTCCTGTCTGTGAAAAATCAATAAAATGTATTTTTTAAAAAGAAAGAAAGAAACATCAATGATAGGGAATCATTGATCGGTTGCATGCCCCCTACTGGGACCAGCCTGTAACCCAGGTATGTGCCCTGATCAGGAATCAAACCTTGATCTCCTGGTTCATAGGTCAATGCTCAAACCACGGAACCACACCACAGCAGCCAGGCTGACTTTTTGAGATTTTTAACAGGTAAATAACTGTGTGTTGTACTTACATTTAGTTTGATTTTTACCAAATTTTGTGTGCAGGTTTTTTTTTTTTTTTTTAATGTTTGGTTCTCTCTTGTGGTATGAAAGCAATACCTTCCCTTTCATTACTATCTCATATCCCACATTTTTTTTTAAAATATATTTTATTGATCTTTCACAGAGAGGAAGGAAGAGGGATAGAGAGTCAGAAACATCGATGAGAGAGAAACATCGATCAGCTGCCTCCTGCACACTCCCCACCGGGGTTGTGTCCACAACCAAGGTACATGCCCTTGACCAGAATCGAACCTGGGACCCTTTAGTCCGCAGGACCCTTCAGTCCGCTCTATCCACTGAGCCAAACCGGTCAGGGCTCATATCCCACATTTCATCCACTTCCTTTTTCCCCCTGCTGTGTATATACAATTCAAGTATGATACCCTGAGTCCTCTGTCAGCAGGCTTTTCTTTTCCACTGAGTGCTAGTTCAAGTGTAGAATTCTATTTAAGTAATAATTCCTGTAGAGCTTTATAGATTTTATTTCCATCTTGCAACCATCCAGTATGGTCTGAGGAGTGGTGTGCTGATGTGAACATTTTTCTTTCTGAACCCTGTAATAGCTTACCATTCTGGGCTTCTGAATTGGGCCACCCTTTCCAGATAAGGCAACGTAAGACCCATGGCCATGTTTAGTGTTGAGAAATAATTATTTGCCCTGTTCTGTCCTACCCAATCTAGAACTAGCTGTCCTGTCTTTTCTTTTACTTTCCCTGTTGTAACATCCTTTTGCTAGAGCGCTTACTGGAAGAGACTGGAAATAAACCTGGGAATGAAAACTGCTCTTGTAACTTCAAGTTCTTGATTTGGACATGTCCAAAAAAAAAAAAGGTTGCCGAGACAGCACAATGTAGCAGATACTGGAGCAAACACGCCTGGGTTCAAATCCCAGCTCACCCTTGAGCACATCGATGTGGGCGTGTCTTCCTGGCTCTGGCTTCCCCGAGCGTTTGGTTCCTGGGTGAAATCACGTATATTTGCGCATGATCAGTCGACGTGGTTGTAGGGGAGGAAAGGAACACTCAATTTGGTGGAGATGTTCTGAGCATGGGGTTCTCTGTCTCCCCGGGTATCTCTAACTTCTCTGGTCTGAGCACCCTCATTTCCTAGTCGCTGGGGGCAGGGGACTATGGGAGGGTGGATACTGTTGCTCCTTGCAGTGTGGTATTCATGAGGGAGGGACCCCCCGGACATTCTTGATGTGGTTCATCACCTAGTGAGCCAGGAAGCTGTTCTAAGACACCAGGAGACCTGAGTGCTTCTGTGACCCACTCCCATGTTCCCAAGTGCAGTTTACTGGTGATTGTCTCCTTCAGTCTGATTTTATCTAACCTGTCCCTTCAAATTCTCCATGATTTCTGAGCTGTCAGTGCATAACACACCTCCTCTCCCAGTGTGGCCATCTAGATGTAAGTATCTTTCTATCCCCGGGCCTCTGGGCAGAAGGAAGAGGCAGACCCATGTGCCCAAACTACCTTTCGGGGGCACATCTCCTTGCAGTAATCTTGATAAGAGGAAATCCTTGAATCTTTTATGTGTTTGAAGGAGACAAGCCACACAAGTGTGAATTCTGCGAGAAGTGCTTCAGCCGGAAGGACAACCTGACCATGCACATGCGGTGCCACACCAGCGTGAAGCCCTACAAGTGTCACCTGTGTGACTACGCCGCCGTGGACAGCAGCAGCCTGAAGAAGCACCTGCGGATTCACTCCGACGAGCGGCCCTACAAGTGCCAGCTCTGCCCCTACGCTAGCCGCAACTCCAGCCAGCTCACCGTCCACCTCCGCTCCCACACGGGTAAGTCCCTGACCCGGAAACCTGGGCCTGACTTGCCAATTTCTTAACCTTTATTTACCTAAAACACAAGCAACTTTAAACACCCTGGTGGTTAAGTAAAGAAATTTGGAATATCCGTGGTGATGGTGAAGCTTGTGGTTTTAATTAAAAGATGAAAACCCAACAGCTGGGTTTCCTAATGTGACTGCACAGAATGCAGCTGGATGAGGACCCAGGACAGCAGCCAGGAAGCAGCGGTGTATCTTGAATTATCTGAAGTATAAATGAGGTGTTTCAGTGTTTTCACTAAAACTCTGGTCGCATAGTTTAACCCAGAAACATGTAGCAAAAGTAGCGGAACGTAACTGCAAATCACAAACTTCCAGTTCTAGAAATTGGACTTTGCAAAGAGCTTTTCCTTCCCTTCTTTGTGAGACCCCGTTGAAAGAATGATCAATCCATCGATAGACCCAAATAATAATCAGTCATGGCACAGAAAAATGGGGATTGGGAGTCTCATAAAAGAAAGTCCATAACATGAGAATTTTCAATGAATTCATGGAAGATGGCGAGCAGACAGAAATATGAGGTCATCTAAAATCGAGTAAGGAAAACTGCCCAGCAGACAAATGGGAGGCAGCCAGGCAGTTGGAGCCAGCCCTTGCAGCCGATGTCTGGCTGTCCCGAGAGCTCTGGACTTATAGACAGCCAAGGCCCCAGAGCTCAGAGAAGCTGAGCCTATTGGCAGAACGGCCCAAACTACCCAGCAGGTAAATATCTATGGCACCTGTCCAAGGCCCCAGAGCTCAGAGAAGCTGAGCCTATTGGCAGAACGGCCCAAACTACCCAGCAGGTAAATATCTATGGCACCTGTGTCTATCCACTCTTCCTAAGCAAAAGTATCAACTGTGAGTTTTGAGTCCTTTGTGGGAAATGATGGTGTGAAAAGTGCCAAGTCTAACAAATAACTGATTCTGGGGCTAACAGTACTTGGGTGTTAGATGAGAGTTTTTCAGTTGTCATTGGTATCTGTCCACGGGCAGAAATGTTGTATCCAAGAACAGATCTAGGAAAAGCGTAGGGAGAACAAAGAGCTGTGAATTAAAACTAGGATTGCTGGCTCTAAAGTTTTTTAAAATCCCAGAGATCAGGGGGGAAAAAAAGTGTTGGAGAACAGAACAAATATTAAACAGAAGTCTGGTTGCTGATGACTAGATCTAGGAAGAAAAGAAAGTAGAAGTGAGAAAATCAAATGAGAAAAAGAATTTTGAGGGGCCGTGGGCGTGGAAGGCTTCACAAAATGCTACGCAGGGCCAAGGAGCACAGGGCCAAGGAGTGGCTAGAGCAGTCTCCACTTAGAGAGACTTCTCAGTGACAGTGGTTTCAAAGTTAGAAAATCATTTTGAATGTAGAATTTTATACCCAGCCAAACTGTCTCAAATACAAAGACAGAACAGACAGAGGTGTGTACAACGACTGATTTTTCTCTAAGCCACCATTCTAGGGAAGGTACTGGAAGATCAGCGCTGTCAAAACAAGGGAGAAAAATTTGACAAGGGGTATTTGATATGTGAACATCTGGATATAGCTAGCTGGGATTGCAATAAAGGGAAGTAGCAAGATGGTAACTTGTATAGGAGACTAAGAAAAAAAATAAGCACATCAGAAACTCAGAAAACTCATTAGAAATGCCATGTAAATGCTTACATAACTAGAAGACTGGACAACTTGAGATCATGATGAGATTCTTTTTACTCAAGAAATGCACAGTGTAGTCAAGAGCGTGCATGATAAAATGTGGCCCAAAATGCGCCTGTGGGAAAAGAGGACCAATTCAACCTTGATGCATACTATTAACTGAGCCAAGTGTGCCAGTGATCCTGGAAGGGAGGGAATGGACATAATCCTGGTGCCATAGTCGGTTCTGATGAATATCACATACTCAGTCACAATATAAATCACTTCTATAGCAGTTCTTAAGTCACACTGTTGTTGTTCAATGTTGTTCATTCATTATAACGTTGATAGGAATGTGACTCTATGTCAGTTAGCCTGTGGTAAACTGGTTTCATTACACGTCGCTCCACTTAAAAGTCAAAGAACCCATCGATGACGTTCAGAGAGGACTCAGCAGAGCTGGACTCTAAACGTTGAACACAGCCCTAGCCAGTATGGCTCAGTGGATAGAGCACCCACCTCCAGACCAAAAGGTCCCGGGTTTGATTCTGGGCAAGGGCTCAGACCTTGGTTGCAAGGCCCCTCCCTGGCCCGAGCCCCAGTCGTGGTGTGCGCAGGAGGCAAGCAATTGATGAGTTTCGCTCACATCGATGTTTCTCTCTCTTTCCCTCTCTCTTCCACTATCTCTAAGATCAGTGGAAAAATATCCTGGAGTGAGGGTTTAACAAAAATAAATAAGTAAAAGTTGAAAACAACTAAAGCTTGAGAATTCGCAAATGTTATTGAACTTAAATGTAAAAATAAAGTTATTCCTGACAAGAAGAGGGAATGCTCAAAAAAGCCTCTGAAGCTGATGGGCTCACAGTTGTGAGGCTGTCAGTTTGGAAGGCAATGCTAGGAGGTCAGAACCACAGCCAGCAATGCGGGAGGACACTGGGGGAAAGGGTGCACGTGTAGGATAAGCGGGATCTTGTCTTGGCTTAGCGTCCCGATCATGGTACATGAAGTAACGACCTCCGAAAGAACTAAAAGCCCTTCGCAGTGCCTCCAGGGGGGCGGAGGAAGCTATAGTTTCTCAATATTTGTCTCCTGCTGCCATCTTCATGTGTTCCTGCTATAAATAAAACTCAGTGTTGTAGTTGGAAAAATGCGAAACTTTCGCCAGTAATAGAAGGCAATTAACTGATGTAATTGAGCTTAAATGCTAGCGTAAGCACGCTAAGTGTTAGCTGGATGTGGGCCACATTGTACGCACACCTCTTCCTGAAACGGCAGGTCAAGTGAGCGTTTAGAATCGAAACGGAAGTGTCCTCATGAAGAGTATGGACTTGGATGCCATGATGCCTGGGCTCAGATCCCTGCTATGTAGGTCAATAAGTTGACCCCTCTGAGCCTCAGTTATCCCATTTGTAAAATGGGGGGAGGGGAGTAATGGGACCCATGCACAGGGCTGTTGTGAGGACTCAGCGAGTGAGCAGACATGGTAAATAGTGTTCCTAGGAGGCTGCAGGTAGCTGGAGGTCCAAGGCCCAACTGTCCCTTTGCGGCCAAGTGTTCTGACGCGTGTCTGGGGGGAGTTCTGTGTTGCCTGCCTGCTCTAATGGAAACACACCTTCCGTTGCTAGGGGACACCCCCTTCCAGTGCTGGCTCTGTAGCGCCAAGTTCAAAATCAGCTCGGACTTGAAAAGGCACATGATCGTGCACTCGGGGGAGAAGCCCTTCAAGTGCGAGTTCTGCGACGTCCGCTGCACCATGAAGGCGAACCTCAAGTCGCACATCCGCATCAAGCACACCTTCAAGTGCCTGCACTGCAGCTTCCAGGGCCGGGACCGGGCGGACCTGCTGGAGCACAGCCGGCTGCACCAGGCCGACCACCCCGAGAAGTGCCCCGAGTGCAGCTACTCCTGCTCCAGCGCCGCCGCCCTGCGCGTGCACAGCTGGGTGCACTGCAAGGACCGCCCCTTCAAGTGCGACTTCTGCAGCTTCGACACCAAGCGGCGCAGCAGCCTGGCCAAGCACTTCGACAAGGTGCACAGGGACGAGGCCAGAACGGAGAACCGGGCCCCGCAGGGCAAGGAGGGGCCCCGGGACGGCGGCCCTGCGCACGTGGCCAAAATCGTGACTCAGCGGGCCTTCCGCTGCGAGGCCTGCGGGGCCGCCTTCGTCCGGGAGGACTCCCTGCGGTGCCACAGGAAGCAGCACAGCGACCAGAGCGAGAACAAGAACTCGGACTTGGTCACCTTCCCGCCCGAAAGCGATGCCTCGGGGCAGCCGGAGGCCGCCCTGGAGCCCGGCCTCTGATCCCACGGGGAGGGTGGTGAGCTGCCCGGAAACCCAGGCAAATGCCATTCCCAGCCATTGGGTGTGGCCATCAAGCCAGACTTCGTCACCAGCTCTGGGCATGGCTGCCCCCCAGCTCATGGGCCTCCAGACACCAGGGCTGCAGTCCCTGTGGCCACAGGGCAGATGCCTCCTGTCTTCCCTGGAGAACCCAGGAGGCAAGGTGACCCGTCGCCCCAGGGTGGGGCCCACTGAGCACGGTTCTGCCCAGCAGGACCAGCTTCTTCAGGATGGACTCCAGTTCTAAGACGGGGCCATCTCGGGTGCAATTATGAAACGACGGAGACTACATGGGACACGGAAAACTAACCTGACCTGCCAGTGGGAAAGGTTAGAGTGAGGATGGGTGCCCAGAGGCTGTGGGGAGCTCTGGTTCTTAACCCTGGTGGTGGTGGGTTGAAGAGTGTTCGCCTTATACGTTTTTGTATGGTTCCTCGTCAGTTGTCTTAAAATAAAACTCACCTGCCTAATGCTGTAAGAGGAACACTCATTTCCTCCCGTGGGCAGGTGGTGGTGGGCTCTCCGCCACCCTCCAGCCATCAGAGATGCACAGATTCCCAATGTCGCTGCTGCCGGGACCGGAGATGCGGTCTGTGACCTGTAGGTGGCAGCAGAGATCAGCTAACTAAAGCTCAGCTGGTCACTACTTTGTGAAATTCAGGATGTGTGTCAAGGAGGGACAAGGGGCTCAGTGGGCCGGGCCTTGTTTCAGGGCTGTGATGCATGGGACAGCCTGAGACTGGCGTCCTTCATCCCAGGCAGCACGTGGTGTGCACTGCACCGACCAGGAAGTGAAAATGGACGTGGTACTTAAGGCTACGGATGCCAGTGGCTAGGGATTGATCTAAAGTTGCTTTTTTTTTTTTTTGTCCTACTTTGGCATCTTTTCTTCAAATACAGTCTCTGATACAAGTTCTTGTGTGTCCCTGACCAGGCTAAAAATCGATACCGTTAAGACAGATTAAATAGATCCATTGGTTTCAGTAAAGTGGGAGAGAGGACATGAAAACACATGTTCCTAGACTGTATAAAATGGACTGTTTCCCTTACGAAATAGCAAGAGGTATGTAGCTGCTTTTGTCGTGAATCTTGTCTTTGGAACAAACCTGATCTCATTAAGGTCTGACGTCAGGCGAGTGGTACACCTTGTTGAATCCCTTTGTTGTGAGGAAATGATGAAAATGAGGAGACCTCTCCACCCCCCCCAAGTCCAGTTAAAACACACACACACACACACACACACACACACACGATAGAATTGATCAGTGCTTTGCTTAGAACATTGTTTCTGGTGACTCTGAGAAGCACATAGTTGCGGAGTGCAGTGCCGAGTGCAGAGCCCGCTGTCTCTGGGCTGCTGTCTGCAGGAGTCTTATCTGCACGTCTCTTCTAATAACAGGAGGGCTGTTGACCTCTCAAGTGGGAGCCCAGAGATCAGAATCACACACTTGTTCCCCTACTTCCGGTGTTAACTCCCTCAGATAAACAGGGAAGACGTCGGCCTTCTCAGGAAGCTTTTCTTTCTCTAACGCAGTGGTTCTCAACCTCGGCTGCGCATTAGAGTCACCTGGGAATCTAAAATCCTGAGTTCTGGGCCTCATCCTCCGGAAATTCTGTGTCTTTGTTACTAATGCTGTGGCCCCAACCCCATAACAAAGACACAGAATTTCCAGAGGGTGAGGCCCAGAAATCAGGACTTTAAAAAGGTTCCCAGGTGATTCTAATGTGCAGCCAAGGCTGAGAACCACTGCTCTAAGGGCTGCATGAACTTCAGGTCTTAGATCTACCCTGGCTTCACCTTGTGATTTTGAGTTCCCAGAGCAGCCGAGATCAGTGACAAGTTTGGGACCAGATGGTAACTGCCAGAGGCACTGTGGAGCCCCCTGAGTCTCTTTTGTGAGTAAACTCTCTGGTTTTAGCAAAAGGCAGACATAGGCAACATGAAAAAGAATGAGTGAGGCTGTGTTCCGATACAACTTCATGAAATAACTCAGGAAGTGGGAGAATAAACTGGCTCGTCCTGCTCGGATGAGACTGATAAATACACAGATTATCACCAGATAAGATGGGAAGCTGCCATAATGGCCGAGGGGCTGCCGGCTTGGTGCAGCCCAGATAAGCCCACCAAGCCGTTTCTATACCCATCTCCGTTTGCAAGGCTGGTGTGGACCGGAAGGGAAGGGGAAGTTGATGAGTGAAGTGTGTGTGTAGTTTGACTTCACTTGGACCAGGGGCTAGGTGAACATTTTCAGATTCTCGGTTTCCTCATCTCTAAAATGGGCCCGTTTCAGCCTTTTGGTCTCGTGATAACAATCAGCTGGTTTGGGCTTACCTGTCTGTCCTTTTCTCATTGCTTGTTTGGTCTGAGGAGAGGGTGGGTGGGAAGGAACCAATAACTAGTACTGTGACCTTGTGACATTGGGGATCTGTGATGAGCATGAATGGTATCTCGAGGTCTGTATAACAACTGGGATGTTACACAGAAATATATCTAATTTGTTGGCCAAATCACAGGTCCTGCTAATGCTACTGTGGTTTGGTGCCCACATCCAGAATGGACAGAATTGCTCAGTTCCAGGTAGAGGCTAGTGAAATAAAGGTCATTTCTTTCTCGTCCAAGCTCTGACCCTACCTTGGGACCTCAAGTGCTAAAGGAATTTCTGGAGTCTGGTTTTCTTGGTAAAATTTGAACTTGAAGTTGCTTCTATCATAACTAGATCAAGTAGCGCCAGTATTTGAATACGTATCCGCTCCCCCCCCCCCCCCGCCCCCACCAAAAACAAATTTTGCATTCGGAGGGATCACCCATGAGGGCTCTGTAATACCTGTGCATAGCCTTTCTCTAATAAACGGCCCATAAGATGGCTCGATCCTCCCATGGGTGTGTGGGACTTCGGCCTCTGGAAAATAGACATCGTGTGTTTGTCCATCCGTTCTGAGGTTCTGCAGGAACTCTGCACATGCGTGGTCTTCACGCTGTGATCTATGGTCACAAAGGCCCATTTCAAATGCCACCTCCTACCCTGGCCCGACCAGAAGTACCGCCTCTTCTCATCAGATCCTGCTCGCGGGAGGGAGGTGTCTTGCTTGTTACTGTCCTATACATCTCACTCCCCTCCAGTGGCACACTCCATCGGGGTGCAGACCCCACGGGGCTCAATCTGTGCTACATTATCTGGACGTACAGGCTCTCCCAGATGTGTGTGAGACAGCAGCATGACAGCTGCTACCGTTGGGAATTTTGAAGCTGCTTCTGATGTCTCCGTGGTTTGTGGTCTCATGCTGAGCGGCTATGGGTAGGTAGGTTGGCTGAGACATCAGAGATGAGCCACTTTGCCGGTATTGGAATATTTTAACAGAACTTGGCTTTCTTATTACAAAAGCCATATGCGGTCACTGGAGGGATGGTAGAAAAGCAACATAAAAATGAAAACCTGTCATCCAGCCTTTGCTGCAGCTCCAGCTCGGGGCGCCTCCCACGGCGGGCGGATGAGGAACTTCCTGCGTGTAAATGCTATGATGAAGCGTTGCAGGGAGCTGTGCGTCCGCATCTCCCGAAGAGGAGCTTGGAGAGTGGCCCAGTGCCCAGGAGTCTAAAGGCTCCGCTCAGGATGCCCAAGATGCATGCTGGCTCTGTCCTTTGATTTGCTGCATGACTTTGGTCCTATTACCTACGACCTCTGCACCTCATCTTCCTCACCTATGAAATGGAGATAATCCAAGTGCCTACTGGTACCTCCCAGAATGGTTATGCAAATTAAATAAGAGCTAGAACGGTGTTGGGCACATAATAAGCCCCAGATCAAGAGCCAGCTAATTAGACTTTATATTTGTAAATGAGTAGTTATTAATTACTAACGATTCTCAATTACTCATGCCTATTAGGATGTGCAGGCGTTTCCTTAATCCCCAAATCATGCATGTGTGGCTTTTATCCTCTCTGATCAAGTAAAGAAGTGCCTGTACTTTGAAGATAAATGGACATAACAGAGATAAGCGAACACAGTGGGATAGACATCGTCTGTTCATTATAAACAAAATTGAATTCCACAGTCAGAGATGGGGGAAGAGAATTCGTGTGCTCTGCCAGAGGGAGACTTACTGGAGAGCCATTTAGCGATAATACCAAAATAGTATAAGCTGCAAGTTCCCCGTGGCCCATCAGTTCTGTGTGCGGGTTCTTCTCCCGCGGAATGAGTTTGATGGAGTCTTCGAGTGAATGTGTGCCAGGATGTTCAGAGCAGCCTTGTTTGTGAGTCCCGTTAGCGGGATGCAGCCAACACTTCCGTGAGTGTAGGGGTCAAATTCGTGGGTGACCCCACAAAGCTTTTCCAGAAACACAAAGGCCTGGTTGATGCACATGTGTTGACATGGAGGGTGGTTGAAGGCCAGTCATTAAATGAATGAAGAGTAAGTTGCATTGCTCTGTTCAGTACAGTCCCCGCTGATGTTTAAAAATGAAGGCACATAGCCCTCGCTGGTTTGGCTCAGTGGACAGAGCGTTGGCCTGCGGACTGAAGGGTCCCATGTGGTCTCATGCTGCGCGGCTGTGGGTAGGTAGGTTGGCTAAGACATCAGAGATGAGCCACTTGCTGGTATTGGAATATTTTAACAGAACTTGGCTTCCAGCCAAGGGCACGTGCTAGAGTTGGGGGCTCCACCCCCAGCGGAGGGCGTGCAGCTGATCAATGATTCTCTCTCATCATTGATGTTTCTCTCTCTCCTTCTCCCTTCCTCTATGAAATCCATAAAGAAATATTTGTTTAAAAAAAAATGAAGGTACGCGCATGGACATTGCCTCGAAGGATACGAAAGAACTCGGATGGTGGCTGTTTCCGGTAAGTGAAGGAAATGTAGGGAGACCGGGAAGACTTTTGCTACTTTAATACCCTTCTGTTTCGTTCTCGTTCTTACGACAGCTTGTATTAGTAGATGATTAAAATAGCTTTATTTAGCCTCCAGGTTCCCACTCACTCTGCCAGCTTACTCACTTGGATAACCATGTTTCAAATATGTCCGATATATTCATTTTAATGTAAAAAAGTCCTTGGAATTTAAAAATTCTAAGAACATCTCTCATATTTCACATCGATGCTTACTTCTCCACCTGCCTCCGCCTTTGCACATCTTCACGTCACTTGCTGCCCGTCTCCGGGAAATCCCTGGGTACCAAGCTGAAGAGAGCTCTGTGTAAGTCGGTGAATTGACCCCTTCTTGCCCTGGAGGAATTGATGGCTCCTGTGCGTTTCTCTGCTGTCCTCTGGGATTCTCACTTGGGATAAAACCAGAACTTAACTTCGTTCGTGCAAGAGGCATTTCAGCAGCTGACCTTTTGGATTGTTCCCTCATTCTGTCCATAACTTACCTTGCACTCCATGCTTCTCTTCAATAAAATATTCCCAAAGAACATCACTCCCAGGAACAAGTAACACTGTACAAGGGGACAGGACAACACATCATTGGTATTTTCACACCAAAAGAAAATATTCATCTTAATTATAATAAGTCAATTATTTTTATTATATGTTTAATTCATGCTTGTAGGAAATTTGAAAGACACAAAATAATGTGTAGAAAAGTAAAATTACCGCCAGGCCAGCATGGCGCAGTTGACCTATGAACCAGGAGGTCACAGTTCAATTCCAGGTCAGGCACATGCTCAGGATGGGGGCTCGATACCCAGTGTGGGGTGTGCAGGCGGCAGCTAGTCGATGATTCTCTCTCATCATTGATATTTCTGTCTCTTTCCATCTCTCTTCCTCTCTGAAATAAATAAAAACATTTAAAAAAAAGAAAAATTATAACCTAGTCCCAAACCCATAGGCAATAGTTGCTGGTGTGCTTCTCTATTAGTCTTGCTTGACTAAGTATTTTTTATGTCGTTGTCTAGCATATGTTGATGTATGCACTGTGAAACCTAACATGGCAGCTCCCCGTGTTGCCATATACAACTTACAAACTGAAGTTACTTGTCCTTATTCTCAGTGGACATTGCGGTTTCTTCTAGTTATTTAGAATTAAAAATGATGCCACCTCTGTCACCTTAATGTGTGCGTCTCTCTCCGTATGTGGGATTATTTTCTTCAGGTAGATCCCAGAAATGGAATGACTGGGTCATAGTTTGTGAACATCTTCCAAGCTCTGGCTAACTGTTGCCAAATCGCTTCCCACAAAGGCTGTGCCAGTTTGCACCCATCAGCAGTGCAGGACGGCCAAGTTCCCTTCTCCCAAACCGGGGGTGATGGTTAAGTGCCGCAGTAGTTGAGATAAGCTGCTCGTCTTTATTGTATCAGGAACTTTTCATGGCATTTGTAGAGGAGCTTTAAAAATACCCATATGTACCCCAGTCAGCGTGGCTCAGTGGTCGTCAACCTATGAACCAGGAGGTTATGGTTTGATTCCCGGTCACAGCACATGCCCGGGTTGCGGGCTCCATCCCTAGTGGGGGGGAGTGCAGGAGGCAGCTGATAAATGAGTGAGTCTCTCATGGATGTTTCTATCTCTCCCTCTCCCTTCCTCTCTGAAATCAATTGAAAAAAATATTTTAAATTAAAAAACCATATGTGATCACATATTTGCATAGTTTATGTGACATATAGTATATTAAATAAAAGAATGCAAAAAAAATGCCAGGTGTTACTATGCAAATATAAAAACCACCAACCCACCCTGGCTGGTGTTCTCAGTGGTTAGAGCATTGGCCCACTCACAGAAGGATCATGGGTTCGATTCCTGGTCAAGGACATGTACCTGGGTTGCAGGTTCAATCCAGGCCCCAGTTGGGACATATGAAGGAGGCAACCAATTGATGTGTCATTCTCACATCAAAGTCTCTCTCTCTCTCTCTCTCTCTCCCCCCCACACACCTCCCCTCCCCTCTCTCCCACTCTCTCTAAAAAAAAAAAATCAGTGGGAAAAATATCCTTGGGTAAGGATTAACAACAACAATAAAACATAAATCCACCAGCCCCACTATCTAGCAGCAGAGTAAGCACTGTGTAGACATAAAATCATTTGACCTTTCACCACTTAGTTTAACACATAATTATTGCAGTAAGCAGCAAAAAGGGAAATTATTTAAAATCTGGCCCTTTTGCCCCAAGAATGTTGGGCATTTATCCCATGGGCCTCGATTTGCTTCATCAACATTAAACAGCATTTGTATGTAAATCACAGGACTCAGCGAGCCCGTAACTTTCACTGTGTGTGATGCTCATGGCGACCAAATGCTGACCACACGCTGTGAGCACAGTTGGTGCTGGGTGATGACTCTGCTTGGAAATTGCCCAGCAGGAAACCATTTCCAATTGATTATATTTCATTGCTAATAGCCTCAAAGACCGTTTCTACTCCTATAATTAAATGTAATTCTTGAAAGTTGAACAAAGCAGTGACCAAGGAAATGGGATGGGGATGGGTGCCACGCCAAAAAAAAAAAAAAATGAATATACAGCTTTGCCGGATTTTCAGTAACTGAGGGCAGCCTAAAAATTGGAAATGTGCAGTAGTTGACAAGGCCGCTTATGTCAGAAAATGAATGGGCGCCTTGGGAATGGGTGGGGGAGATGGAAAGGAGCGATTACTTAAAACTTTACAGAGTTGAAGGAAAAGTAGCTTAGTTTAGGAACAGCTAAAAATGAGGGATGTGAATAATCTGTTAATGATTAAAGCCATAAAAGAGAAAAATAAAATTTAAAAAGGGCATAAGAGAGCTGGAAGGTTATATTGCAGTTTGCTGACTTCATTTTTGAAATGGAGAATCCTGACACCCAATATCACTGTTTTTATATCTGTAGAAAGGGATTCAGAATAATCGCACTGAGAAACTTAAAGAACCAAACCCTCTGTGTGATCATCTTGTCTCCAAAAACCTATATTGATGCTGTAACTGACATAGGATTTTGTTGCCAAAACACTAAATAGAAAACAGAAAAGTTGATGCTGTCAGTTCAGAAGTGTTTATTGAGTACATACTATGTGCCTGATATTGTACAGGACACTGAGATGCAAGATAGACATCGCTCTATGATTTTATTCCTTTTAACTAATTGTATTATCAAAAATACATGATCATTTGTAAAAGCTTTAAATCTTACGATTTAAAAAGAGAACGATGGGGGACAATTGAATAGATGTGGCTGGGGAAATTGTTGAGTTGGAAAGAAATAAAGTTACATATTTCCTACTTTATTTGCAAAAATAAATCCTGTTGTTACATAGGTAAAAAAAAAAAACAAAAAACCTAAACAACAAAGCTGACAGTTGTGGGAGAAAATATGGAAGAGGACATTTGTGACTTTATTCAAAAGACACAAAAACCACCAAACAAAGAAATCTGACAGCTCTCCATTGAAAACACCAGTAACAGTCAGTGAGTCACATTCAGGGTGAGCAAGGAACTCTTTCCAACTCAAAGGTGAAGGACAAGCAGTCCAATATGGAGAAGCATGGGCGAAGGCAGATGGATCACGGGCGTGTCTATGCCAGGGCTAGACCAAGCCTGACTTGGGGAAGTGAACCTCAAGAGGCAGGCTTCCTCTCCACCATGTTCCCCTCTCTCTGTGTCTCAGTTCTTCAAGCCGGCCGGCCATTTTCTATCTCGGGCCCTTTACATACACTGCCCTATTTGCTTGGACTGCTCCCCCCTCCTCCCAAGGCTAACTCTTTTTGTGTCTTTTCGATTTCAGACTGAGGGCTTCGCTCTTGGAGAGGCCTTCCCTAGCCCTTGCTATGTAAAATCAGCTCCCCTTTAATCAGACTCCGTCTTCCCGTCTCAAAGCTGAGGGATGGTGTTCCTGGTCATACCTCCGGGATTTGGAACAGTGCCTGGCACCCAGAGGTGCTCAAAGCACTTACCAAACAAGTGGCAAACATTTCACCTGCCTATGGACTGTATCGATTGATTGATTGGTTGGTTGGTTGATTGATGGCTGTGCTGCTTTCTGTAGCCCTATAAACTCTTTTCAGGCTGAGCTTAGGACTCTCATTTGTGGCTTTTACCTAGTCCCTAAAAAGAGTCAAGAGTATCATTAAGTATTCAGTAAATATTTGTTAAACAAGTAAAGGAATGAACCTCACACATTTTGAAAAAAGAAAAAATCACCTTATTATGGGTAGTAGGTCCTGGGTAATCATGGGGACCTGTACATGGCAGGATATTCCTTTTATGTTGTTTTCTAAGCTAACCCCAGAGATGAGCAAAGTATTTCTTGTTGTCCATTCACTGTTTACACATCTCATATTGCTATGTGGCAACCCACCCAGGAAGGGGACTCTGAATTTGGAAGGTCCCCCGAGTTTGGGACCAGGGGCCCTGCCAGTTCTTGGCCTCACCTTAAGATGTCACTAAGTGCCTTGTCCACCACGTCCGCTGGCTGGTGATGACAGAGTTGGGAGGTCCAACAGGAAGGGAGGAAATGACCTGATGTTATGAACAAATCTGCTTCCTCCAGCGCCTGGCAGATAAGGTGACAGGGTGCTGATGTGCCCCGGCTTTCCAGGACACCGATTAGCACACCTGATACCCTGGGGCTACGGAACCTTCCGTGCAGCCGGAACCTTCCTGAGCCAGGCCAGCCCAGGAAATCGTGTTGTGTTTGACTCCATGCTGCGGGACAACCTCTGGCCCTAAAGGCACTGGGTAGACTTCACGTGTCCAATGATATTTCTGCCCTCAAGTCGTGGGGAACGGGGACCTGCAGGAAAGAGAGAACTAAATTTAGCAGCAAATCCTGCAGGCAATGTGGTGCTTGGAATTAGATCCCAGAGCAGGGGAAAGGGATATCAGGTAAAATACCCCCAAAAATGTCTCCATCCGTTACCAGAGCTGCACCCTGTTAGTGTCTTAGCTTGTTAGGAAGAGCTGGGAGAAGCATCTATGGAGAGTTCTCTGCATGACCTTCCCATCCCATAGAACTAGGTCATTGTAAAGCGTGCAGGACCTTGGTGGGATGGATCGTGTGGTATATGCTGTAGGATTCCCAAGGCAATGAATGTATTCCTGAAACCAAGTGGACCTGGGAATGAATATTCCCACCCTTCACCAGCTCTGCGACTTTGGGCAAGGGGCTTCTCAGAGCCTCTGTTTTCTTCCTTTTAAACAATGTCCGCTCCGTAGGGTTGTTGTGATGGCTCCATGAGATAACGTATGTCATGTAACACATCTCTGCTATGGTACCTGCGCATCATAGGTTCTCGATAAATGCTGGCTGTGCCCTGCCCATCATTTCAGAAGAGGGGGTGACCAGCTGCACTAGAGTATTGGGAAGATAAATAATGAGAGGGGAGATGTGTACCAGATCATGGAGGTTGGCCAGTGTTAATTAGAAAAGCAGGAAGGGGGGTTGGGCTCCCTCCTGAATATGAGAATCCACTTTGATCAGGTTTTTTATAAAAAATCTATGAAAGGTATTTCTTAAGCTATTGAAAGAAGGCATGCTTCCAGTACAACTAGTCTTAGAAATGTATGTTGTTTTCTAAGCTAACCACAGAGATGAGCAAAGCACTATATATGAAGGTTATTTATTGCAGCACTGATTGCAGAGGCAAAAGATAGGAAATGGCCTAAATGTTCCCAAGTAGTGAGAGGCCTCGCTAAATAACTTATGGCCATTGATTCCGTGGAATTCTCTAAAGATATTCAAAAATGTAAAACGGCCTGGTTGGTGTTACTCAGTGGTTGAGCATCAACATATGAATCAGCAGGTCATGGTTCGATTTCCAGTAAGGGCACATGCCCGGGTTGTGGTTCAATCCCCAGTAGAGGGCATGCAGGAGGCAGCTGATCAATGATTTTCTTTCATCATTGATGTTTCTATCTCTCTCCCTCTCCCTTCCTCTCTGAAATTAATAAAAGTAAATTTTAGGCCTACCTCAAAAAACAAGAAAAAATGGTAGTAAATCGTCTAATTCTATAAAAAGAATTATAAAGAGAGCAACAAGAAAAGCCCAGATGCCCTAACCGGTTTGGCTCAGTGGATAGAGTGTCGGCCTGCGGACTCAAGGGTCCCAGGTTCAATTCTGGTCAACGGTATGTACCTTGGTTGTGGGCACATCTCCAGTGTGGGGGGGCGGGGTGCAAGAGGCAGCTGATCGATGTTTCCCTCTCATCAATGTTTCTAACTCTCTATCCCTCTCCCTTCCTCTCTGTAAAAAATCAATAAAATATATATTTTTTAAAAAGCCCAGAGTGAGCAGAAAAAAAGGAGATAATAAAGATCAGAGCAAAAATAAATACCGTAGAGATCAAAAAAACAATACACAAGATCAATGAAACCAAGAGCTGGTCCTTTGAAAGGATAAACAGGATTGATGAACCTCTAGCCAAGCTCATCAAGAAGCAAAGAGAGCGGACCCAAATAAACAGAATCAGAAATTAAAGAGGAGAAATAACAACAGAACCCCAGAAATACAAAGGATTGTTTAAAATACTATGAACAACTCTATTCCAACAAACTGGACAACCTGGAGGAAATGGACATGTTCCTAGAAAAATATAACCTTCCAAAACTCAACCAGGAAGAATCTAAAAATCTCAATAGGCCAATAACTATGGAAGAAATTGAAGCAGTCATCAAAAGGCTTCCAGCAAACAAAAACCCAGGGCCAGACGACTTCACAGGAGAGTTTTACCAAACCTCCAAGGAAGAACTAAAACTTATCCTCCTCAGACTATTCCAAAAAATTAAAGAAGAAGGAACACTTCCAAGCTCATTCTATGAAGCCAGCATCACTCTAATTCCAAAACCAGACAAAGACAACACAATGAAAGAGAATTACAGGTCAATATCCCTCATGAACATAGATGCCAAAATCCTCAACAAAATCCTAGCAAATCGGATCTAGCAGTACATCAGAAAGATCATACACCATGACCAATAGGATTTATCCCAGGGATGCAAGGATGGTACAATATCTGAAAATCAATAAACGTGATATATCACATAAACAAATTGAGAGAAAAAAACCACATAGTTATATCAATTGATGCAGAAAAAGCATTTGACAAAATCCAACGCCCATTTTTTATAAAGACTCTCAGCAAGGTGGGAATAGAAGGATTATATCTCAACATAATAAGAGCCATATATGACAAACTCACAGCCAACATCATACTCAATGGGCAAAAACTAAAACCATTTCCCCTAAGAACAAGAACAAGACAGGGATGCCCACTCTCACCACTCCTGTTCGACATAGTACTAGAAGTATTAGCCATTGCTATTAGACAAGAAGAAGATATAAAAGACATCCAGATTGGAAAAGAAGAAGTAAAACTCTCCTTATTCGTAGATGACATGATATTGTACATAAAAAACCCTAAAGATTCCATCAAAAAACTATTAGACTTAATAAATGAATTTGGGAATGTAGCAGGATACAAAATTAACACCAAGAAATCTATGGCATTTCGATACACTAATAGTGAACTTACAGAAAGAGAGACTGAAAAAGCAATCTCATTTACCATACACCAAAAAAATTAAGATACCTAAGAATAAACTTAACTAAAGAGGTAAAAGACCTCTACTCAGAAAAACTACAGGACATTGAGAAAAGAGACAGAGGAAGACATATACAGATGGAAGAACATACCATGTTCATGGATTGGTAGAATCAACATCATCAAAATGTCCATACTATTCAATGTAATCTATAGATGCAATGCACTCCCCATTAAAATACCAATGGCATATTTCACAGACCTAGAATGAACTCTCCAAAAATTCATCTGGAATAAAAAAAGACCCTGAACAGCTGCAGCGATCCTGAGAAAAAAAGAACAAAGTAGGTGGGATCTCAATACCAGATATCAAGCTGTACTACAAAGCCACTGTTATCAAAACTGCTTGGTACTGGATAAGAACAGACATATAGATCAATGGAATAGAATAGAGAACCCAGAAATTGACCCGAACCAATATGCTCAATTAATATTTGACAAAGGAAGCAAGAACATACAATGGAGTCAAGACAGTCTCTTCAGTAAATGGTGCTGGGAAAATTGGACAGATATATGCAAAAAAATGAAACTAGACCACCAACTTACACCATACACAAAAATAAACTCAAAATGGATAAAGGACTTAAATGTAAGACGGGAAACCATAAAAATCCTAGAGGAATTTAAAGGCAACAAAATCTCAGACATATGCCGAAGCAATTTCTTCACTGATACAGCTCTTAGGGCATTGGAAACTAAAGAGAAAATAAATTGGGACTACATCAAAATAAAAAGCTTCTGCACAGCAAAAGAAACCATCAGCAAAACAACAAGAAAGCTCACTGCATGGGAGAATATATTTGCCAGTGTTATCACCAATAGGGGTTTAATCTCCAACATTTACAGGGAACTCATACAGCTTTACAAAAGGAAGATAAACAACCCAATCAAAAAGTGGGCAAAGGACCTAAATAGACACTTTTCAAAAGAAGACATTCAGAAAGCCAAGAGACGTAAGAAAACATGCTCAAAGTCACTAATCATCCGAGAGATGCAAATCAAAACGACAATGAGGTACCATCTCACACCTGTCAGAATGGCTATCATCAACAAATCAACAAAGGACAAATGTTGGCCAGGATGCAGAGAAAAAGGAACACTCGTGCACTGCTGGTGGGAATGCAGACTGGTGCAGCCACTGTGGAGAACAGTGTGGAGTTTCCTCAAAAATTAAAAATGGACCTCCCATTTGACCCTGCGATCCCACTTCTGGGAATATACCCCAAGAAACTAGAAACACCAGTAAGAAAGGATATATGCACCCCTATGTTCATAGCAGCACAATTCACCATAGCTAAGATTTGGAAACAGCCTAAGTGCCCATCAGTAGATGAATGGATTAGAAAACTGGTACATCTATACAGTGGAATACTATGCTACAGTAAAAAAGGAATTTTTACCATTTGCAATAACATGGATGGACCTGGAGAGCATTATGCTAAGTGAAATAAGCCAGTCAGAGAAAGATAAATACCACATGCTCTCACTCATTTGTGGAATATGATGAACAACATAAACTGATAAACAAGGACAGATCCAGAGACCGGGATGCATTGATCGGACTGTCAGGCCTTGGAGGGAAGGTAGGGGAAGGTGTGAGGATAAGGGGGAGAGATCAACCAAAGGACTTATATGCAAGCATATAGGCCTAACCAATGGACAGGGACAACACGGGGGTGAGGGCAGGAGCGGGAGGGATAAGGGGTAACAAGGGGATAAGGACACATATGTAATAACCTAATAAAAAAATAAAAAAAGAGCAATGAGCAGCCTTAAGTCCCATATTGCTGTTCATATAAGTTATTTCTAACTCTTGGGGAAAAGGCTGATTCCAC
>PVJC01016509.1:0-33604 GCA_004026665.1 Murina feae | reverse complement strand
GCCGACCCCCTGCCTCCTCTTACCCGCTTCCCGGTGCCCTCCAACCCTGCTGCCTCTTTCCCACTCACGGGTCCTGGGTCCTGTGCTGTCCCGCCCTGCAGCCACTCTGTGCACTCGGGAGGTCCCTCAGCCCGGCCTGTGCCCTCTCTCAGTCTGGGAGCCCTCGGGGGATGCCCACCTGCTGGCGTGCCTGACCAGCCTGGGTGAGGGGCTTTAAGGCTGCCCACAGCTCCCATTGACCCAACGTCCCAGCAAGGCTGGCTGGACGCAGGTTTTTGCGGTTTCTCTCCTATAATTGATGCTGTTCCTTTAAGGCCTGGGGTTATCTTCTATAATTGATACACTGTTCCTTTAAGGCGGCCTTCTAACTAACGAAGCCTCCTCTCCTTCACCTCGCAGCGTCTATAATGAAACAATTGTTACTTTTACTGGTGAGGCCCGGGCTGCTGTGTCCTTCAGCTCCCGAGGATTCTATGATTGTTACATTGTTTCAAAGGTGTGTTTCGCTAGAGCCAGTTTAATCGGAGCTGAGCTGAGCGGGCGCGGCTTCACTTTCGCTCCTGCCGCAATGGAAACTGCCCTTTACTCAAGTCCGTGAGTGGCGGCCGCCATGTTGGCTGGGCTAATTTGCATACAGCCGCTCTGATTGGCTGGTGGGCGTGGCTTACCCTGTCTCGGAGAAACGGTTAATTTTAATATTTCGCTTTTATTAGTTTAGATGCCTTAACCTGTTTGAGCTGGTTCTTTTCTGGTATACCTTCAGTGGTGTCTGCAGGTGCTTACCTGGAGGCCTAGCTACTTCCTGGAAAATAAGCTAACAGAATCTTTTAAATTTTTATTGAATTATTGGGTGACATTGGTTAATAAAATTATATAGGTTTCAGGTGTACAGTTCTGTAATACATCATCTGTATATTGCGTGTTCACCACCAAGTCAAGTTTCCTTCCATAAACATTTATCTCTCCTTTACCCTCTTCTATCGCTCCCTCACCCCCATTCCCTCTGGTAATCACCATTTGGTTTTCCGTATTTATGAAATGGCCCTTCTCACCCAGCCCCCCAGCCTCCCACCCTTCCGACAGCTGTAGGTTGCTAGCAGAATATTTTATCTCCCTAAACCAACTTGCTGGTATCCCTTGGAGTCTAATTTTTCACTTTTTCCCTAGAATATTGCAATTGATGCTGTCTGTGTGGCAGCTAGATTCAACCATTTTGGAATCATTGAATATGATGAAAGTTTCAGCCCCCTTCTCAAAGAAGTTGCAATGGGAAGATAGAAAAGGACTGATTTCGTAGAAGCCATAAAAGCCACTCTCTGCGCACATGCGCTCGCTCTCTCTCTCTCTCTCTCTCTCTCATATATATATATATTTTTTTCCCCCTCCTTAGGACCCACTTAATAGGGAAGCAGTGGAATGTAGGAAGGAGAAAGCTTTGGTCAACCTGAGATTTCATTTTCTTAACTATAAGTAAGGGAAGCAATAACCAGACTATGGATTTTCAGAAACCTCTCCTCCAAGCCTCACATCAGCCCTGTCACCAAGTATTACGTCCCCAGATCACAATGTAAGACAGAGCCAGACCAACTCATCGGGCTTCCTCCTTATCAGCTCCTAGGGTTAGTCTAGGTCTCAAATGAGAGAACAGATCTGGAAAAGCTGTATACCTCCCACATGAGAGTTCTGTGCCTCTCGGGGGAATTCAGAGGATCATAGGAAACGGTGAGTGTTAAAATAGGCATACGTGCCTGCACACAGACTTTTCAACAAGTTCAATATGGAATAGCAAGTTTGTTGTTGTTTCAGACATCAATCCTTCAGTTTTCCTTATAAAATCGGGATGGTGTCACCTTGTTGGTGTGGGATGCAGAGAGGAACCTCTACCCAATGGATTTGAATAACAAGCAAAGGAGTGCTGACAGTGCCCTCATTTACTGCATATGAAGTACTTTTGCGAGACCTCCAGGGTTTTGAAGAACTTTTCTACTTTGCAATCTGCTTCCCACCTGCACCTTGTCCTGTCCCAGTCCTCACCCTCCATTCCCCATATTTTCTTACCTAGAGAATCTCTACCTCACCCCCCATTCCCCATATTTTCTTATCTAGAGAATCTCTACCTCTGCACTCATAACTAGCAGAATGCAACCGGTTGCTTTAGTTTGGGTGTTGCAGTATTACATGCATTGTGTGTATGGTTAAGTTATTAAATCTTAAATTAGAGATTTCAGGTTCTACATGATGCTCTCTTAATTGTATAAGGATAATTTACTTAGAACAGAAGGTTATTATTAGTCCCTGCTTCTCCCTGCTTGCCCCCCTTTCAGGATTCCTCAGAAGGGATGAGAATTCCAAAGTGTCTGGCTAGCTTGCTGGCCTGTGACCTCGGTAGAGTGTGTGCATTGAATGACTTCTATTGCCATGATAGTTTGATTGTAGCAGGGAGTGTTTTGTTCTGAGTGTCTCTCCTTCTCCCTTCTCTTAAAGGTAAATTTGATGAAGTCTATGAGGCACTAGCTCATGCTCATCCTAATCTGACTGTTTACAAAAAAGAAGGGATTCCAGAAAGATGGCATTACAAATATAACAGCCGGGTTCAACCAATTATAGCAGTGGCTGACGAAGGGTGGTATGTTTTACAGAATAAGTCGGACGGCCTTATGTGTGAGTATATTACAGTTATTTCTTCCCATTCTGCATCGCTGTGTGCTAAAGTAGATGCAATGGATAATATAGCAGTTTATTTGGTGATTAAGTAACGAGCTGGTGTTATATATCAATAACAAAGCAAAGACTCAGACCACTCTTGGAGCTTTAAAAAGAGGTAACCTCCTAAAAATGAAACATTTACTTCTCTTGAAGCCAGACCAAAACTATGCACAGTGATCTATACTGCTAATTATAAACATAATGTTCCTGAAAAAAACATAACTGAAATTTAGAAATTGAATTATTTTCTCTGTTTTATATATTGATTTGATTAAAATCTTTAAATTGATTTTAGAGAGAGAGAGGAAGGAAAAAAGAGAGAAATTTGTTGTTCCACTTATTTATACATTCATTGGTTGGTTCTTGTATGTGTCCTGACTGGGGATTTTACACGCAATCTTAGCATATTGGGGTTATGCTCTAACCATCTAAGATACCGGCCAAGGCCTGATTTCATTAGAATTTAAACTATTTTTTATTTGTAATTATCAGCTTTCTAGTATTTTCTTCCCTTCTTTCTGGTTCTACCAAATGGAGGCCAACTTTGTTTTATACCTTGGAAACATTAAAAAGAAGTTAATGTGTCATGTAAAATAATATATCGAGATGTGTTTTCCTAATACCTCGTGATATAATTTTGGAGCTATTGCCACTATAAATTCAGAATATAATGGAACTTCCATTTAAAATTCAAACATGCAAAATAGGGCACTTTCTGCCATCCTTAATGTATAATTTTCTCTTCCGGTATTGCTTTAACAAGCTAGCCAAATGGAAAAGTCATCCACAGAATTCTACACATCTTCATTGTGTCTGTCATTTGCAATTTGCTCACAAGCTCCCTGCTCTTTTCTTGCTCTGCTTTGTACCACCAGTCACTGACCCTTTTAGACGAAATTCCCCCATTCCTTTGCAAACTGGTTTCTGGTTAGGTTTGACCAATAGAACACCCTGATAGGAGTTTCGAAGCCAGGGTATTCCCTACTCTCTGCCTCAGTCTGTCTCTAACAATGGGTTCATTTCCTCTGTGATCCCAGCTCCCAACTATCCCTATGCCCTCAGCTCTGACTGAGTAGCCCTGGCTTTTGGGCTCTGGTAAAACCAACCGCCTCTCCCTCTGTCCCTTCAGCCCTGGACCCTGTAGGAGGTTCCATTGTCTGACACTGGGTAACCTCACCATCTCATGTTTGCTTTGTCGCTTTCAACACTTTTATAACTAGTCCCCATATTAAACCCCCTCTGTTGGACTACCTGGCATGGCCTTCCTGGTGGATCTCTATATTAACATGCACTACTGATCAGTTATCAGTTCACTGGGATTTGTTTCTACTCCGTTACTTGAATGTTGAAGGATCCACATTGTGTTAAACTATATAGAAATGCTGTTTGGGTTATTGGTACTTGATATATATATAAAAGATGTACAAAAAGGTCCCTTCAGGTAGAATTAGATTCCTATCATCTTTATTGATGAAAAGAAAAGCAGTTGCCTGTCATTGGCACTTGTGTACATAATTCATAGTGACAGATTCTATGCCATTGTGTAATTTGTGCATATACACGGTTCCTGGCTCTTAAAACTGGTTTTACATACAGATAATGATCTGTAAACCAGTACTTAATACATGAGTGGAACCACTTTAAGAAGGCCTATACTAATAATTTGGCCTTATTATTCAGATATTCTGTAGTGTGCAAATAGGGCTTATGTTAGAAGGGTCGCTCAAAAGTTTGCAGTTAACATGAATTTAAGGGACTCTGGGAATTTGGTTTGGGGAACTACAGTTACACAATAGATCGGTCACACCTATTTTTGACAGGAAACCTTAGTAATGCTCCTATTTATATTAAATTATGTCCATTTATTCAACAAAATAATTAAATATTGACTAGTACAGTTCCTAGCCTGAGTTCCACAAGACATTAAGCCCTTATGTTCAAAAGCAGAGGTTCTCAAAGTGCGTTCCATGGACCAGCAGCATCCAAATTACCTGAGAATTTGTTAGAAATGCAGTTTCTTGGGCCCAACCCAGACCTACTGAATTAGAAATTGTAAGGGCATAGCCCAGCAATCTGTGTTTTTACACTCCTCCCACCCCCGGGAGTCTCAGTTTACATTGAAGCTGGAGAACCACTGCTCTTAGGCATCCGTTATTAAACATTGCTCACTGGACCAAGCGTTTATGGTAGGGGCTGCCACTGCAAAACAAAGTCCCTATTCATGGGAAAGGTTTTGTAAGTCATAATGATTTCATTTCAGTAATAAGGGGGATATGAGAAAATTGCCTTTGTCTTCATGACTGAGAGTCAAGATCCCAACTTCTTTCAGAAATGAACAGAACAATCATCCAATGAATTCAAACTCTACAATGGCATACTTCCCAATGTTGATGTATGAATTCAGTGGAATAGTACAGTCTACCCTGTCAAACAATTACAGGTGATTACATAAAGCCGGCAGTATTTTCACTTGAGTGAACACAAAAGAGCCATGGCATTTAGAAAGACTTCTTTTGGTAGATTTGGAAACTGCTCTGAGGAGATGACTAAGGATCAGTCAGTTTGTGACTTTCAGAAAAATTGATTTAAGATTTTTTTTTAACGTTGTGTTCCTGTTTGAAATATTTCCTGATAGCAATATAGGTACTGGAGACTGATTTGCTAGTCATTGTCCTCACCACCTTTAAGATAAAGCCTGTTAGTTTTCTTAGGTTGCCATCTTATCAACAGTAGCTCCTTCTCCTTTGCACCCTGATACCATGCTAATAAGCACAAGTGCCTTTAAAATGCGGATTTTAGTCCTGGACAGTGTGCTCAGTGATCAGAGCATCAGCCTATGCACCAAAGATCATGGGTTCTGTTCCCGATCAAGGGCATGTGCCTAGATTGCAGGTTCAGTCACTAGTGCCTGCTGGGGCACATATGGGAGGCAACCAACTGATGTGTCACACATCGATATTTCTCTCTTCCTCCCCTCTCCCTCCCTTTTACTCTAAAAAAAAAAAATCAATGGGAAAAATATCCTCAGGTGAGGATTAATAAAATGCAGCTTTTATTATAGGGAATATAGTCAACAGTATTGTAATAACTACCTGTGGTGCGAGGTGGGCACTGGAATTTTTGGAGCGAACACTTTGTAACCTAAATGAAAGTCTAGCCACTATGCTGCACACCTGAAACTGATACAGAAAAGGCGTTGAATGCAAACTGTAATTGCAAAATAAAACATCGCAATGCCATTCACAAAAATAAAATAAATCATAAATAAAGCGAAGCTTTTATTATGCAGGAGTTTTCATCCTTGAGTTTTGTATCACTTGGTGAGACAGAACACTCAAGTTTTTGTTTTACTTATATCCATGCTCAGGCACACGGTGCTAAGTTGGATCCTGACTAGGCAAGTCCTGACTAGTTTTTTGGAAGTGGATTGTAACTGTAAACTAGAGGTTTGATTTTTTGGGGAGTGTCTTTTGTTTTTTCTTTATCTCTTGCCGTTCTTGTTTTGGTAGTAATTGTGAATTTACTGTCTTCATGTCTAAGAGCACCTTTATCTTTCACCTTTACAACCATCATTAGAACATAGTAGGTACCTAACAAGCAGTTTACTTGCCACCAAAAAAATACATAAAAATCAGTTTTGTTTTCCCTGGACTTGGCCAAGTTTTGCTCTTTACCCTTCATCCTCTACTGCTCAAGGTCATGCTGGCCTGAAAAAGCTGCCTTTTCATTTCTCGAAGTGAATTGTGATGTGGACGACAGCAAAAATTGTTTGTAAAAGACTATTTTAAAAGTGGGATTGGATAAAGTTTGCATTTACTTGTTCAGACTTTGACAGTACAACAGTTAGTTTGCATTTGAATGCCTGCTGGTTAGCTAACATTTTCATGCGTTTTATCTTTACAGTAGGCAACCATGGTTATGACAATGCGTTCGCAGAAATGCATCCAATATTTCTAGCCCACGGTCCTGCCTTCAGAAAGAATTTCACAAAAGAAGCTATGAACTCCACAGATGTGTACCCACTGCTCTGCCACCTCCTCAGTATCCCCGCCATGCCACACAACGGGTCCCTTAGCAGCATCCAGGATCTGCTCAGTCCAGCAGCTCCGAGGACAGTGCCTCACACACAGAGCCCTCCACCCCGCCATGGTAGTGTCAAGCCAGGAGAACGCGAGCAAGAGTCAAACGCTTATTTCATAGGGGTCTCCCTCGGTAGCATTATAGTTGTTGTATTTTTTATAACTTTCTTTAAACATTTAATTCGCAGTCAAATACCTGCCTTACCAGATATGCAGGGTGAAATAGCTCAACCATTATTACAAGCCTAATGCTACTTACAAGTGGAGATGGAGCAATTATGTCAGTGTTTAAAGGTTTCATATTCTAGGAAACCACCTGGAGACATTTGCACAGACCTGAGAGCAGTGATATACATATTCAGGCACAATCTCTCTCTCTCTCTCTCTCTCTCTCTCTCTCTCACACACACACACACACACACACACACACACACACACACACACAGATGGGCCAAAATACACATACCTGCAAAGGATTCCAAGCGTGGAAGTATGTTTCCATTGTTCTGTCTGGTGTAGGCAAGGAGAAGATCCTGTTTTATTTGGACTTGGCACATATAATGTATATATTTAGCAACTTTGCACTATTTAAAGAACCTTATATGTTGCACTTTAAGTTTCAGTACCAATGGGTACTTTTATGTGAAATGCACTTCCTTGACAATTATGTCTTATAACTTGGTTGCAAAAGACAACTTTTTACCCCATGTCACAGAGTACTTGCCATTCAAACTGAATGAAGTTTTGGATCATTCCCCAGTAATGTGGAAATGTACTTAAATTTTAGTTTGCTGGACAGCAAGAAGAAATTGAAAACCATTGAAATTTATCTGGGACCACCTTTGTGTATTGGATTTTGGAGAGACTGTTCCTAATAGCAAGATGTATCTGGGCATTCTTTGTCCTATTTCTTTCCAAAGCACTTGGGTTTTCATTTTATTTCCCCCCTTCTCCCTCCCCGCCCCCCAAAAATTCAATTACTGGCAGATTCATACTAAACATATTTGTGTCATATAATTCATTGTTGCTGTTTCCTGATTGGTCGTGTTACTCTGATGTTTTACAACACTGTGAATATCCATTCCTTTCCTTTTGATCTGGCGCTAGCCCAAGTATTAGAGATGGGCGTCAGCTCAGCAATGTTTTCTCTTGTTCTATCATTACTTGCTTGTTTGAAAAAGAAATCATTAATTACATTACAATCAAATTAGATAAAGCAATGTTTGTTTTATTCCTGGTAACCTGTAGTAAAGGAGCACAAACATTTTTTAGATGTGAATATTTGAAGATGCAGAATTAGCCTAAACTCTACTAGGTAAAATGTACGGGCCCTAGAAAATACTGTGATTTCATGTGTCAATATACACCAACTGGCTAAGTAGGAAAAACGGGAAATGCATTTCAGAAGGAAAGGGTAAATTAGGTGTAGAGAACAAAGTGGCAGAGTTAAAAATACAATTGAATTTAAGTGCTTCCTAAAATGAGGTAGGAGAATTATTTCTTAAGGTCAATAAAAAGTGTTAGCGCCTAATTCTCCTTTCATTATAGAACCTCTTTATACTAATAGTGTAAAATGGAATCACTGGAAATGTACCATAGATTTAAAAGCTGAGAAGTTAAATGGTAAGTAACAAACTCAAATCTGAACTCCAGATTAGAGATCTTAGAAATGAGACAGGTCACGATGACTTGCTTTGTAGCTATGAACTTACCTGCATTACCGAGATGCCAATATTAACAACGGAAAGAAATCGGTCTGTTTAAAAGCATTACTACTCAAGTGCTATCTGTACATTGAATCGGTGCCATTAAATTCACTTTAGAAAGTGCTATTAACCTTAGTAGTAAGAAAAAAGTAAATTCTGTAACTTTGATGAAATTATTAAAATTCTGATGGAAGATTTGATTATTGTTTCTTTTATTTACAGACTAGGGGCCCGGTGCACAAAAATTTGTAGTGGGGGAGTCCCTCAGCCTGGCCTGTGCCCTCTCACAGTCTGGGACCCCTGGGGGGATGTCCACCTGCTGGCATGCCTGGCCAGCCTGGGTGAGAGAGTGAGGGTTGTTTTCAGGCTGCCCACAGCTCCCATTGACCCAAGGTCCCAGCGAGGCTGGCTGGAATCAGGTTTCTGGAGTTTATTTATCTTCTATAATTGAAACTTCGTTGCCTTGAGCAGAGGCTTAGGCAGGCAATGAAGCCTACTGTTCGCTTCAGCTCCATGGCTTCTATAATTGAAACTTTGTTGCCTTGAATAGAGGCCACAGCTGGCCTAGGCAGGCAGTTTCCTCCATGGAAGCCTCCTGTTTGCTCCAGCTCTGTGGCCGCCAGCCACCATTGTGGCTGGGTTAATTTGCATACAGCCGCTCTGATTGGCTGGTGGGCACAGCTTGGCTGGTGGGCGTGGCTTAGGTGTAACATAGTGAGGGTCAATTTGCATATTATTCTTTTATTAGATTAGATACTTATTGTTCTGTAAAATATCATCAGTAGGAGTTTATTTGAAGGAAAATAAAATTTTAGTTTGCTGTGAAAAATCTAGTCACTCATCATCCTTTGATAGCTTTTTTGTTTTGGTTTTACCTGCTTGTCTTCATGGCCATGCTTTATATACTGTTAACAAAAATTAGTAGAAATGAAATTTAGACTAGTTAACTAATTGTAAATAAGACTCTTTAACAAGTTAGAGGGATGAAGTGCCTTCACCCCACCATTTTTGCTCAACATCCTCCATCAGCTATTTTTAAAAAATATATTTCTATTGATTTCAGAGAGGAAGGGAGAGGGAGAGAGAAATAGAAACATCAGTGATGAGAGAGAATCATTGATTGGATGCCTCCTGCACGCCCCCTACTGGGGATAGAGCCCATAACCCTTGCATGCGCCCTCCACCGAATCAAACAGTGACCTTCTGGTTCATAGGTTGATGCTCAACCACTGAGCCACACCAGCTGGGCACCAACTCTTCTTTTTGTTATACCGTTTGAGTTACTTCATTTTCTAAGCCTTAGCTCTTTTAATTTTTTTACACATTGAAAGTTTTTATTTGTCTGAAGTTCGTGCTCTGTTTCTTTGTAATATGTATTGCTATTTAACTTTTTATTGAAGTAAAACTCAGAATGTATAAGTAAATAATAAATGTTACCAATTATTACTAAGTGAACAAATTCATGTAACAAATCCATGTAAATTCATTTAAGAGAAAGCCTGTACAAGCATAAGGTAGAGAATTGGCCACTGTTATGAGTGCCCAATGGGCCTTCAGAGGAACCTTAGGAAATGCACCTCAGAATTGACTGCTTAAGGAATGGGAGAGGAAAGCAGAGCATTTACCCATTGGCCTACAACCGCACTGGCTGAGTGGTTCATGGGTCTAACTCCAAGTATATCTGAGTAGTTCATGCACAAGTGCCAAATGCGATCTCATAGGCACCCAGTGCCATCGTGTCTGCGCCCAGAAGAAAAGGGCTAAGCATTGTTAGGTTGCGTCTGTGGGAAGT
The DNA here is from genome assembly GCA_004026665.1 of Murina feae. NCBI lineage: Eukaryota > Metazoa > Chordata > Mammalia > Chiroptera > Vespertilionidae > Murina > Murina feae. Next base: position 23,321 of record PVJC01016509.1, on the reverse strand, counting down.
TGGTCTAAGTCAAGATGAAACAAGTAAAGGGTGGGTTGAGTAAATCTGAGGTGGTATACAAGAGATATCGAATACATTCACATATATATGGATTTTTCATTTTAACAGAAGGCATCAATTCTGTTCTTCTATTTGTCTATCCTTATATCAACACTATAGTTTTAATTGTTATAACTTTATGATAGTTCTTTTGACATCAAATAGACTGAGTCTTATTTTATTTTTACTCAAGATTGTCTTGACCCTTTATGTTTCTACAAAATTTTGAGTCAGCTTATACAATTCCGTAAGAAATAAAACCCTGCTGGAAATGCTTAGATGCAATGATAAATTTGAGAATTGCCATCTTTACAATATTTAATCTTCTGAACTATAAACCTAATAAAACTTTCTGGTTGTTTTTTGTTTGTTTGTCTTTCTTAATTCTTCTCATTGTTACAATTTCCTATGCAAATATTCTGCATGAGTTTTGACTTCTTAGAGATTTCATGCTTGATGATACCAATATAAATGATACCAGATTTAAGTTTTCATTTTTTGTTTTCTGCTGATATGTAAATACACTTGATTTTTACACATTGACCTTATATGCAGCAATTCTGTCAATTTTGTGAAGCTCACTTCTAGTTTATCTGATTCCTTTGGATTTTCTACATATGCAATCTAGTCATCTGTAGATATGACAGTTTTATTATTTTTCAGTTATGTCATTTCTTTTTCTTGACTTACTGCACTTGCTAGGACCTCCAGTGCAATATTAAATAGGAGTGTTTAGAGTGGACAGCCCTACCTTGTTTCTAATTTTGGAGAAAAAATATTTACTGTTTCATCATTCAGTCCATTAGGTGTGGGTTTATGCTATTTAAATATTATAATTCAGTATGATATTGCTGTAGATTTGTGGCAAATAGATGTGACATTAGATATGTGACAATATATATTTTATATAAATGTATATGTGTGTATGTTAATTATCAGCTTTAAGTTCCCTTCTATTCCAAATTTTTTGAATTGTTTTGTTTTGAATAATAAAGAGCTGGCAAATTTTGCCAAATGCTTTCTCCACATTAACACAACCATGTTTTCCTTTTCCCTATTAATATAAATAACATTGATTTTCAAATATCAAAATACATTCCTGGGATAAATTACATTTGTTCATGTGTATTTACCTTTTGAAATACTGCTGAATTTAATTAGATAATATTTTGTTAAGGAATAAGGGTTTGCCTATGGTTTTTTTTTTTATTTGTTTTTTGTTTGTCAGATTTTGGTAATGGTGTTATACTAGCCTCATTAAATCTGTTAGGATGTGTTTCTTTTTTTCTCTGTTTTCTGTAAAAGTTTATGAAAATCATTTTTTTTCTTAAATGTGATAGAACTAATCAGTAAAACTATCTGGAGCTGCGGTTTTCTTTATGGGGATGTTATAACAAATTAATTTTTGTGATAGGTATGACTTTTAAAATTAGCCATTTGATTTTGTATCATTTTGATAAATTGTATTTTTTGAGAAAGTTGCCATTTTATCCAAGTTGTCAAATTTATTGGCATAATAGTCCCTTAAATCTTTTTTATATACCCAGGTCAATAGTGCTGGCCCTTCTTATATTACTGATATTGCTCATTTGTGCTAGCTCCTTTTTTGTTCTTAGTCACTTTTTTAGGGGCTTATCAACTTACTAATATTTTTAAAAACAAAACTTGGCTTTATTAATTTTATTTTGCTTTTCTATTTCATTGATTCTTTTTTTCTTCTTCCACTCACTTTGGACTTTCTACATCTTTTTACTACCTTCCTAAAGAGGAAGCTTACATCATTTATTTTTAACCTTTTTCTCAAAAACAGGCAATCAAGGCTATACATTTCCCCCTAAGTACTGCTTTAGCTGCAGACTACAGACTTTGTATGTTATCATTTTAATTCAGTTCAATATATTCTCTCATTTGATTTCTATTTAAAAGTATATTAACTTCTAAATATTTAAGATTTTTCTTAATCTTATTATGGAATATAATTTAATTCCATTGTCAGAAAATATACTTTATAAGATTGCAGTTTTTTTGAGATTACTCACTGAAACTTGTTTTATGGTCCTGCATATAATCTATTTTGGTGATAATTTCATGTGTACTTGAAAATAATTTATTTTCTGAAGTTTGGGGCTATAATCTTCTCTAAGTGTCATTTAAGTCAATATGGTTGCTACCATCACTCAGGTCTTCTATATCCTTGCTGGTTTGTTTTTTTCTTGGTCTGGTTGTTATATCAATTACTTATGAGAGGAGTGTTAAAATCTTCAGTTATGCTGTTTTTAAGTATGAACATTTATAATTATCTTTCTAATATTTAGTACTCTATATAGAAATGTCCCTATCTCTGAAATTCTTGTCTTGAAGATTACTTTGATAATTTTAATATAAGTACTCCAGCTTTCTGACACTTTGCATGGTATATAACTGTTTATCCTTTTGCTTTCAATTTGCAATTTTGTACTTGAAGTGTATCTCCTGTAGACTACATGTAACTGGATCGTGTTTTTTGTTTTTTGTTATTGTTTTTTTTTTTATCCCATCAAACAATCTCTGCCATTTAATTGGAATGCTGGGTATTTAAATTTAGCTATTGATATAGTTGGATTTGATTTTCCATTTTGCTCCCTCCACCCCTCACCCCCGCCCCTTTGAGATTGGTCTGTAATTTTCTTTCTTTGATGCTGTTATCAGGTTTGATTATCAATGTTATACTCACCTCAAAAAGTTATTTATTTCTTTTTCTAGAACACCAGTTTTATTAGGCAACTATAATGGTAATCAAACCAAAAAGGCATTAAAAAAGATTTTTATTATCTTATGGGCCTGATACTTTCTCAATGTTTAATACAAAAATTGGTTTTAGTTTTCTTTCTCTACTGGAATCATTTCTATCAAATATTTTTCCTAGGAAATTATTTATTTCATTTGTATTTTCAAGTTATTTGTGCCAAATCGTGTAAAGTAGGCTGTTACGATTTGTAAGTGTTCTCTTTATTTTGGTCTTTTTCACATTATTTTCTTTCCTTCTACTCCCCCCAAACCCTTTTTTCTTTTTGACTAGCTTCCCATTTCTTCAGCTGCCTCCTCCAGAATTCAGATTCTATTGGACTTTTCAGATTTCTTTCTTTTTCTAAATCTTGGCCTCTTTATTTTTCACTTTCTTGGTAATTCCTCACTGCCATAGCACAATCTCTTATATTTTTTCTAGAGTTCTAATCCCCAGCAAGAGGTTTGAATTACATACTCAACCATTTCACTGGAAACAACAGTCCTGCATGTCTTTAATAAAAAATAAAATAAAAAAGCCTTCACAGATACATTGTGTGAAAAAATTCACTCTCCTCAGTGGACAATTCAAACACTATATAAATCAGTACCACTGGGTCTGGGTGTGACCTATAGGAACCCTTTTATTAAAATGTGTATTTGTATTGTGGAGTTGTCTAGAATTATTTTTACATTAATATCTATTGATCCTTTCCACCATCTCTGCCTATGAAAGTGAAGTCAATCATGGTAGATATGAAAAGAATGCTGATTGAGTCAATGGCAGTTCACACCTTTAACACAGGAGGGAGGTCTGAACTGGAGACATATTAACCATCATCATAGAGCTGTCAGTGGATGAGCCAATAAATTTAGTTTGTTGATGATTGAGATCTGATTTTAGAGGGCAAGGGGTAGAAGGTATGTGGAAAGGGAAAGTTTGTTCTTTGGGTAAGACTGCCCTTGCCAGGTAATTTTGTCCATGAGACATGAGTCGCAGGACCTAGCAGTTTCAACACTAACAACTGCCTGTTCAACACACCTGTTTCAACACACACACTCTGTGGTCAGTGTTTGCGTATGTGACAGGTCTCCCAGAACCAACAGGCTCATCTAGATTCTCACATATTCGCAGAAGCAAATTGTGTGTGTTTGGGACGAAACTGATACCCAAGCACAAGCACCAAGAAGGCTGGGGGGTGGGGAAAAAGGTGTGAACATGGCGTCTAAACTTCAGGAAGAACACCATCTGGAAAATGGTTCTGGAGCCAAGGACTCCTCAGCAAGAGTGAAACCGTGAGTGGACGGACCTAAGTAATTTATTTTTACCACTTTTGGAATGTTACTAAACTCTTCCAGAGTAAAGGAAGTGCATTTTGTTCTTTTTCCCACAGTTCCTAGCTAGCAGTGTTTACAGAATATCAAAGTAGAAAATAAATCACTAACTACCCTCCTAGAGAAAACTTTGTTGAATCTACACTCATTTAGATATTAACTACTTATGGCTATGTGCAAAACAAAGTTTAAATACTATAATCCCCCTTATTCCTAGTGTTTTCTAATCAGCTTTTTCAGACTTCATCATTTTCTACTGGAATCCAATAAATTTATAGTCCAAATGCTCTGCAAAATTTATATTGTCTTTCTTTCCAATAATGTCCTTATGTGGGATTATATATTTATACACTGTTTTAAATGTTATACACTTAATCTTGGGTTTAAAAAATGTGTAATGAATGCTTATGTGGACTTATGCAGTATTACTAAATCGTATAAAATCTGCTACAATATGTATATTGTGCATGGTGACAAATTTAAAAAAATCAATGATGTTGCATTCTATATTTAGTAGTACAGTAAAAATGTTTTGGTAGATTTTACTCAGATACATTTTTAAAATCAAAGTCATTAAATTCAAACAATAAATCAAAATACATTTTACTTCAATTTAAGGCACTATATTACAAAATTTTTAAAGCACACTATGTCATTTACACACTATTTTAAGAATTGACAATAAACAAACACTTTCCATCTCATCTTTGTCCTTCATTTGTAGCTTTACGTATTCACAAGGAAGTAAACCCCTCCAAATAAAAGAAATTAAATGCATTCATGCTTAAAGCTTACCAGATATAGGCTAGAGAGGAACTCAAGAATAAGGAAAAGGCATTTTTAATCCTTTAATGTTCCAAACACTCATCTTTAACTTCTTAGACCAAGCTTAATGGCACAATCACAGAGCCTATAGTACAGAGCACGGGCCAGAAAACCTGCATGTGAACGAGGGCAGAACTGTCCCTGTTGTAAGTTAACGCACTCATTCTGAACTCACTCACTGAATAAAAAACACCTAATGAAAAAATTGTCCTATTACTTTGAGTATTTTTGTCAAACAGCAAAACGTCATGAATGGCCAAATACTTTCTATCACTTGGAAAAAAGCAAGGTAAATTTGTCAATGATATAATAAAATACATCAAAACCTTACTGTAAAAGCCTGCCTTACTAAAAGACTTTTTCAGTGTATTGGAGGATCATTAGCTTTAACAGCGATAGTTTTTATAAATACAAATGAATTAACACAGTTCTTAATTTAATATAATAAACACCTCTGGTTAAATAACTTCTATTCATGAACATACATATACATATATATATATATATATATTTACAGTTTCAATTAAAGTTAATATATTAAGACTGAGAGACAAGACAAGTAGGTAAATCTTTTGTTCAGGGAGTAAGACACAGACAGCATCCCTTCCTATCCTATCCTATATAAAATCTCACAGGTTGGATGCCACGTATAGTTCACTGAAAACTCATACCATCATCAAGCTAATGCAGTCACCACAACTCACACCATTCCAAGGACCAAAGACTACTCAAATAGTATAAAATACCCTTCTACTATTTTAAAAATGTCCAGGGCTTTAAATGTGACTGTTCTACTCTTTGTTATTCCTTTTCTTTTTTTGTTTGTTATTTTTTTTAATGGCAATTGAAGCAGAACATTTTCTATTTCACTCAAATAAACTATTACCTTTAAGATAACTTTTATGTGAGGAAAAACTTAAGAAAAAAAATGTATCAAAAAGCAAAATTAGCCCTATTGGTTTTATTTCATTTATGTAGTATATTGTTCTTAATACAGTCAACTTAGGATCGCCATCAGTGTCACCTATTTATAGCAGATGTGGAAATGCTTCTCAAGAACCCCAGATACAATAGACACTAACTACCAGGATCAGGAAACCAGCAGTGACCAGACAGGGTCAATTAAACACTTGATGATTAGCACCATTGCTCTTAACCATCACAGATAATCAACATTTAACTGGGCTGCATATTTACTGCAAATAATTTCTGTATCTGCAAACTGGGTGCCTATTTTGTACTGTCAAAACTTTAAAGATCACACTATTAGTATCAATTGCTTCCCTCAACTTCCAATGAATGGTTCCTGAACCCAAGTTTTCCTCTAATAGATATAATCTAGTCTGTCACAACTCAGTTTCTTCAAATTAATTTTAATTATTAGAAGGTTGCACCTAGCATTCAAGCTAGGAAACGTTAGGCATTGCTGAGAGCTTACTCTGTCATCCTATATAATAAAAGAGAAACATGCAAATTAACCATCCCTCTGCTATGCTCAAGCCACACCTACCAGCCAATCAGGAGCAAGTATGCAAATAAACCCAACTAAGATGGCAGCAGCCATGGAGCTGGAGTGAGCAGGAGGCTTGGATTGCCCCCAGTGATGGAGAAAGACAAGTTTCCCGACTGCCTTGGCCAGCCATTGGCTCTGCTCAAGGCTATAAAGTTTCAATTATAGAAGATAAATAAATCCCAGAAAAAGAAAAAAGAAAAAAAAAGGAGAGGCTGGGAGCTTGGGTCACCAGGGAGTGTGGCCAGCCTGAAAATGGCCCTCAGCCCCTCACCCAGGCTTGCCAGGCACCCCAGTGGGACCCCACACTGACCCGGGATACCCTTCAGGGCAAACCAGCCGGCCTCCACCCGTGCACCAGGCCTCTGTCCTATATAATAAAAGGGTAATATGCAAATTGACCGTAAAGCAGAATGACTGGGAATGACTGGTCACTATGACACACACTGACCACCAGGGGTCAGACACTCAATGCAGGAGCTGCCCCCTGGTGGTCAATGTGCTCCCACAGGGGGAGCTCTGATCAGCCACAAACCAGGCTGATGGCTACCAGCACAGCGGTGGTGGTGAGAGCCTCTCCTGCCTCCTCAGCAGCACTAAGGATGTCCAACTGCAGCTTAGGCCTGCTCCCAGCTGGCAAGTGGACATCTCCCGAGGGCTCCTGGGCTGCCAGAGGGATATCTGACTGCCAGCTTAGGCCCAATGCCCCAGGGAGTGGGTGCACAAATTTTTGTGCACTGGGCCTCTAGTTTAACATAAGAATAATGTAAAATAGCAACAGATACTAAATTCCACTTTAAATATAACTACTCTGTTGTCTAAAGAGTAAGGCATAAAATTCCCAAAGGTTAACATAAAAATACCTTTTCTCATTCTGACTCATCAAAACCATATTTGTAATCAGGTCATATTTTTTTCTGTAGCTCTTTAATACTTCTAATTATAATCATAATGAGAAAGTTAAAAATGGTAACAAAAATGAATGCATTTTTAAAATTATGACTTTAACTTGTGAGTTAGAAGAAGGGAAACAAATATGAATGCAAATATAACCTTTCCTAAGAGCTGGGTTCGATGGGAAGGTGGAAGCCTACCTATGGTCACGTCCATCTCTGATCTTCAAGGTGCATACAGTCTGCACACCCACACATGCTAACACACTTGTACACACACAAATAACTCACACAAAGCCATTAAGCACAGAGAAATCCACTTTTTTCTATTTTCTTAACTTCTTACTAGCAATAATCTTCAAAAGAAAACTGAGATTTCAACAGCTTAAGGGTCTTAACAAAGACACAATGGTGAAGACAGAGGCTATGTACCACATTGTCTTTGATAGTTTTTTATAATAACTTTTCTTAAAATAATATATATGCTTGATCTTTTCTGCTTGGTTAACTGACTTTATATAACTATCGAGAGAATGTCCTAACTCAAGGGTTTACTTGGGATACAAACTCCATTAAAGGTAAATATAAAAATATAGAAAACTTCTCCTCCCTGATGCACAATTCCTCTAATTACATAAAGAGTCTGTTGTTTCATTTACAAATATAAAAATTTATTAGAAAAGTATGCCTACTAAATTTTGTTATATTTTCATCTAAATATGTGTCAAATTTTCATTGCACAAAGAAAGGCAGAGGCAGTATTTTTCTTACAAAATGTTTCTGGTTAGGGAAATAGTGTTAAGTAATAATCTACCAGCAATTTTTACTATGTTCAGGGTGTTTTTGTTTTTGGTATTAGCTAATGCACCAAAAGAAAACACAAATAAAAGTAAAACATAATTTTAGCATGCTTGGTGGGAATTCTTTGTCTCTCAAAGTATATTTGTTTATAGTTGTAACACACTGGGTGTATCCTTGGTTTTGTGACTAAGCAAAAACACGTCGTATAAACTCTAGCACATATTATTAGTCAATTAAAGGATCATCATCATCTTCTTGCAACTGAAGTCGTGAAAATGGCTGCGGTGCAGACAGTCTGTTCTGCATGATTATGAAGAGGCACGTTAGAATGGTTAAGATCAAGAGTACACCAAAAACAATTCCAATGGCTTCTGGGAGTCTAATGCACCACTGGTCAACTAGCAAACACTGAACATGACCAAAGGTTCCATTATTGGCACGTGGTTTTAGTCCCAGGATGTGGCACATCATCGGATAAATATCCACACTGTCGACTGTGCTTTGTTTGTAGCCTTTGTGAAATGCAGGACCGTGCGCAGCCAGAAATGGATGCATGCTAGACAAAGAATTATCATAACCATGGTCACCTACTGAAAAAGAACAAAAATGATGTTAGTAAATAATCTTTCTATTAGAAAATAACTTGCTTTGCATGTAAATATACTAGAGTCTTGCCAATATAATTCCTATCCACTAGAATTCTGATCTGTTGAACCAGACAGGAGCCAGAAATAAAATTTTCTATTTTCTTCTACTCAGCCATGTTCCCTTTTTCATACACACATCCCTTTTCCAATCAGTCATGGTGGCTTTAAAACTATTTCTCAATCTTATGTACTTATTTTTCAGTCATAGTCCCATCTATTTTATCTGTTACTTTCCAGCACTATTTGCAAAAGCCCACAGCAAACAGCACCAGTGAGAAAAAGTGGTCTGGCTGAAAGTCCTGAATAACTGGGGAGGAGTGAGTTAAAACCACTGAATGGTGAAGAAGTGAACCTGCAGACTTACCTATGTCAATTGCTCCTGTGATAAGAAATAGGGTTACTGTATTTTCTGGTGTATAAGACGACTTTTTCACCCAGGAAAATCTTCTCAAAAGTGGAGACAAAACTACTGAAATGGTAGAAATGGTAGAGGGAGAAAGTAGAGGAGGTAGTTGGGTCACTTCTCTCACTAGCCTTCTTGTTATTTGAGAAGATTTTTGAGATTTTCCTGGGTTAAAAAGTCATCTTACACACTGGAAAATACGGTATATAATACTAAAGGCCCAATGTACAGATTCAAGAACCAGTGGGGTCCTTCGGCCTGGCCTGTGGGGATCAGGCCGAAACTGGCTCTCTGACATCTCCTGAGGAGTCCTGGATCGTGAGAGGGCACAGGTCAGGCAGGGGGACCACACCAATCAGGGCAGGAACCACGGGAGGTTGGCCAGCTGGGGACTGCAGGAGGGCTCCCTGGTTCATCTTGCGCAGTCCCGATCAGGTCTGGGGAGGAACCATGGCAGGGCTCGAAAATATCTGGCCTGTCTTGCCCAGTCCTGATCGGGGCTGTCCAGCTAAGGAGGGACCATAGGAGGTTGGCCAGCTGGGGAAGGACCACAGGAGGGCTCCAGGGAGTGTCCAGCCCGTCTTACCCAGTCATGATCAGCCAGACCCCGGCAGTAAGCTAACCTACTAGTTGGAGAGTCTGCCCCCTGGTGGCCAGTGTGCATCATAGTGACTGGTTGAATGGCCTAACAAAAGATTGGACACTTAGCATATTAGGCTTTTATTTTATAGGATACTACTCATTCACTGACAGTTAACACATTTTTTTGTGGGAAACGAGTAAAATCGGATCCACCAGGAAACTGTCAATGGACATGAGGAAACATACATTGGAACCTCTAGTTGGAACCAGCAAAAATAAAAATGTTTTACATCATTGTTGTGTGTGTGCCGCTCATAAACTATGCAGTGAAACGCGGTACATGTGCAAGTTTTGTAATGTACCCCTGCACAAAGGAAAGTGTTTTGGACGCTACCACACAGTGGCAAAGTGTTAATGAACACCTCAACACCTGCAGGGCCAGGTCACTGTGAAGGTCACAGATGAGATTCTTATACTGAATGTGAAGTCTACCCAGAGATTCCACTTGTAATGCCAGTGAAAGTCTAACTCAAAGAAAAAAATGTGATGGTCTCTAACCAAACTCCCATACCAGATTCTCAAATTTTAACTTTAAAAAACATTGCCTTTTATCTACACTAATAAAAGAGAAACATGCAAATTGATATCACTCTGCTATGCCCATCAGCCAATCAGAGCGACTATGCAAATTAACCCAACAAAGATGACAGTTTATTTGCATACGCAGGCAGAGAGTGAAGACTATAGGCTCCAGCCAGAGTGAAGACTAAAGACTAAAGACTGAAGACTTAAGAGTGAAGAGGCTTGGGTTCTCTGCTGCAGTTATAGCGGAGAAGCCAAGCCTCGCTGTGGCCAGACCAAAGGCCTGGGTCCTGGGTGCCGGAGGAAAACTGGTGCCAGCAGCCAGGGGAAGGAAGGCCTATTGCACGAATCTTCATGCAACGGGCTTCTAGTTTTTATATATTTTTAATTACATTTTTATTGGTTTCAGTGGGGGAGGGAGAGGGAGAGAGATAGAAACATCAATGATGAGAGAGAATCATCGATTGGCTGCCTTCAGCACACCTCCTACTGGGGATCAAGCCTGCAACATGGGCATGTGCCCTTGACTGGAATGGAACCTGGGACCCTTCAGTCTGCAGGTCAACACTCTATCCATTGAGCCAAACCAGCTTGGGCTAGACAAATTTTTTTTAACATAAAAAAAATGAGAAATTTGAACTAGCTAATTCCTTTCTGTTTATTTTGCTTCTTTTATTTCTTTGTTTCCTTATTTCTCTTTCATTTTCTACAAATGAGAACCTATCTTGAAAGTTACTGAGAGACACTGCAGTTTTGGTAAGTAAAACATACTTCACCCTACGGTCACCCAACCTTCTAATGCAAGGGTGAAATTGTGGTTATTGTGACTTGCTATCAAATAAAAACCTGAGAACTGAATGAAGAAATCACAAAGATGTAGTTGAAATTGAACTAATTACACAGTATCAACATCTCTAAGTCAAAGTATTCTGTTAACAGAACAATGTCAATTTATATTTATCCCTAGGACATGAGAAATACCCTAAGTTAATACTTACATTTTAATGATGAATTATTTAGCACAATTGTCCAGCCTTCATCAGCAACCAAAATAATAGGCTGAATTCGATCATTATGTTGGTAATGAAACCTGGCAGGAATGTCTTCTTTCAGATAAACATTCATGTGAGAGCTACAGTTTTTTAGCTTGTTATAAACCTCTGTTTTATCTGAAGAAAAAGGAAATAGTAAAGGAAAAAGTCATGTTTGTTTTTTAAGGAAAAAATACTTCTGACTAGAATAACTGGAAAAAAATCCTGAACAATATCATCTATTGAATCATTTTTAATTCTCAAAAAGAGAGAGAGAGAGAGAGAGAGAGAGTGAGAGAGAGAGAGAGAGAGAGAAGATAATCATGTGACAGTATGGGACACACACACACTTTTTTCAAAGCATTCACACAGCTCTTTTTTCATTTTGTTATTATTGCTGGTGGACTTTTTATAAAAAGGGGACAATCTTCCCATCTAGCTTCCTCAGTAAATATTAACTAATTACATATTACTACTCATCACTAATTCTATCAGTAAACAAAAGGTATATCTCACACAAATATTTCAGATGTTTTCAAAGGTAAAAATTTCCTGTTTCCGTTTGTCTGAATTGCAAAATACACAAAAAAGCAAAGAAATTATAATTATGAACATAAATTTTAAGCTAATTGTTTTGTTTTAAAATTTGTAAAGTAGGGGGAAAGCATATAATCCTACTCTGAGTGTTAGAATAGATGGTTCTTAATTACAAAAGCCAGACCTTTATTCTCTTACAAAACCCTTAATCCATTGCCCCATTCAGATATCCCCTGACTAAAATTTACTTACTTATTTTGGGAAGTATTGCAGCAACTGGGGTGAAATCTATAAGAGCATAGTCTGAACGATTGAGGCAGAGATCCAAGTTTATCAGTCTTTCCTTAGAACACTGAGTCATCCCATGATCGCTTGTAATGATCACATTAAGATTTTCCCACAATCCTAACATCTTGAGTTTGTGGACTAAGTCACCAATAAGGCCATCTATTTCTTTCAACACTCTGTGCATATTTTCTTTATCTTCGGGTCCATATTTATGTCCACTTGCATCTGGTTCTTCCCAATAGAGCGCTGCAAAAGTAACTGGAGGATTCGAACTGCTCAGCCACATGGTAATATTATTTAGTCTCTCCTCAAATGATACTGAGGAGCTGTAATTCATAAAATAGGAAGGAGTGGTATTGTGAATGGGTATATCGGTGCCAGGCCACATAGCAGCAGCACTTGATCTATTTTCCTGAAGCTCATTGGTCACCCAAATAGGAACTGCCTCATTCCACCAAAAAGGATCCCTGTCATTAAAGTCAGAAAAATACTTCTTGGTGATTACATCATACATGGAATTAGCGACAATGCCATGGCTTTCTTCATACAAGCCTGTCACAATACTGTAGTGGTTTGGAAATGTCTTTGTGATGAAAACATTTTTAACCTGCTCCACTAAGATACCTTCTTTGATAAAATTCCGGAGATGAGGGAATTCATAGTTCTGTAGGTAGTCAGCCCTGAAGCCGTCAAAGGACACCAATAGTAACCTCGGTGGCCAACTGTAGGAAGAGTTTCCTCTACAAGCAGCTAGAAGTCCAGAAAACAAAAGTAGTACTAGTAACTTCATGCTGAAGGAGAACAAGCAGGGTTCCTAAAATATAAAAACACAATGCATAAGCAATAGTGCTATTTGACTTGGATTAGGTTTCAAAAGTTTAACCATCAGGAGAAGAGAACCAACATTTAAACTTTTCTATATACCAGTTTGACCTCTGTCAACTTAAAAATTAAATAATGTCATGTACTGAAAGGTAACTGAATAAAGTTAAAATTTGAAAAACTACAAATTGCCTTTACTTGTCCAGTTTCCTGTTATATATGTCCTGCCCCAGCATGCATGCTCTGAAAGGGAAATGGGCCATTTTTATACTCTATATAATACTCGTGTTTGGCTTCCTTGCTTGTCTGCAATTAGAAATTTAGAAATTATTCTAAAAGCTTAATAACAACAGATGAAGAAACAAAAAGTATCCCTTTTTACAAAGAAGAAATAGTGCCGAGCTTTCTTAGGCTCCTGAGTGGGAGATTACTGTTTCACTTAATGACTAGTCCTACAGAAACAGGTGGTAGAAATTCCATCAATTTGGCTCACCACCAGTTCTCATTGAAAAATACTATATTATTTGAGAGAAAGACCCCACCTCAATCTGAGCCCATACAATATGCACATAAGGCTGACAGGCAGACAAAGCTACAGGGACTTGCAGGCGACAGTAACTTCTGTAGAAATTCAACAGCTGTTGAAATGAATTTCATCACCACATCCTTCTTAGTCTTCCCTTTTACTGCCAAAGGCATAACTATTCAACCTAAAACCTCAGGCTCAGAGCTCTCTCTGATTTCTCACTCATTTTTAATAATCCACGAATTACAAAAAGAGCTTTCCCCTAATAAATCTTCCTGCCTCCAGACATTATCTTCTCTGGGCCCTAAAATAAAAGGATCTGTGATTTAGGTAGAGCGCTTCACTTTAGATGGTCAGTGTACCCCTTCCACCATAAGAGATGAGGCGGAAAGGAGTGAGCTAACAGGTTGGAGGGCTAGAGGTGAAGAAGCTGCATTCTCTGAGTTGTAAGAGGTAGGATCATTTATTGAGAGGAGTAGGGTGGTAAAAGGGCCGGAGGTTTGAGGAACACAGAGAAATGGCAGATGTGGAGGATGGGTGAGAGTACAAGGAAACGGCAGGATTTGTGGTCAATGTTGCAGATTCCATGAATTTTTAGAGTGACACTGTTGATTGGCTTTCTCTAGCAATTTCCTGGCTCAGGCATGAACAAAACATACAGCTGAACATACCTGGGCTTGAAACTAAAGTATGATGAAGGAAGCTGAAGCTGATATCTAAAGAATGGCTGAAATGTGAGCTGCAGCATCTAAACTGAAACTAATATAGATGCAAACAAAGGTTTTTAGACGTGAGGTTCTGATGAAGTTGAACTGGTGTTTTGAAAGTAACACTCAGTGAGAATGTCAAGGATGTGGGGTTGTGGTCGGGGTGAGGTGAATGAATTCATCATGCCAGAATGAGACTTGCGGTGCGGCCAGGGGGACGTGCACCTAGAAGTCCAGGCATATGTCCGGCATACACAGCAGCCAGTTAACTAACATATGGTTAAGTTCACAAATCACTTACTGTGTTGTTCTTTCTCCCAACTAGACTGCAATTACTTGAGGGCAGAGACTTTTTTCTTTCAAACATACTTCATACTAGATGGTCTGTCATGTACTAATTGAAGCTGTGTCCTCCAAAAACCAGGGATTAAGATTTTGAAGATCAAAGGCACAGAATCTTTTCTATGAGGATCTTTGGGTCTGGAAAACCTCCAGCATTTTAACCTGAGACGGGCTGCCTCCTGAGTGTGGTGTATGGGTCTTCTGCTGCTGGTCCATCCAAGAAACCAAAACCAGTAAACAATAACAAAAATCACCTCTCTGAAGAAATGAGTAGCAATTCTAAGTACAAGACACATACTGTGTAAGATGTAGCTCCAGTCACACGTCAGCAATTTCAGCTGTCAAGAATCTAAATAGCAGTACTTCTTTTTATTCAGCATTTGGTGCCCCTGACCTAGTGAAAAGCATCTCTGCCCGCAGACAGTCATAACTGGGTTCAGACAATATCATGCAGGCTGCTGCCTAGGTTCCAGAGACCTCAGAACTTGTGTGGAGGGCACACAGGTTTCCATGGAAGATTGGACTGAGCAGATTCCCTGCTTTCTCCGAGTATAGCTACTTCCCTATACCAAAATATCTGTCCTCACTAACAGTAGGCTAAAACAGCAAATAAGTGGCCTAGTATTGTAAAAGTACTCACAAATCTTTTTTAAATGTATTGACTTCAGAGAGGAAGAGATAGAAACATCAATGATGAGAGAGAATCATTGATCGGCTGTCTCTTGCACGCCCCACACTGGGGATCAAGCCTGCACCCTGGATATGTGCCCACACTGGGAACCGAACTGTGACCTCCTGGTTCATAGGCTGACACTCAACCACTGAGCAACACTGGCCAAATGTATTTTTTAAAGATTGTTTATCTACTGCCCTGGCTCTTGCCCTGAGTAGCCATTCTACTTTCCCACCCAATCCCACTGCACAAAGTATTCTGCGACCAAGTCAGATCTGACCTAGTATGTCAAACTGAACACATTCTCTGTACCTCCAAATCTTCCCCCTTCCCTATGTTCCCTAATATCTTAAAACAGCTTCACCATTCTCTCGACCACATAGAGATGTCCCGAGTACATCATCAGTTGCCAGCCTTGTTAACTCTATTTTCATATTATCTATTACAGCAGCAATTTTCAAACTTTTTCATATCATGGGACACATAAACTAATTACTAAAATTCTACAGCACACAAAAAATATATTTTTGGCTAATCTAATTTTAAAAAGATATAATTTTGATTCATTCACACCAGATGGTTATTGTTGTATTGGCTGCTGTCACTTTTTTATTTGAAAATCTAAGGGAAAAGAGGTCCATGCCCCTGACTGAGTAGTCAGGTCTGCATGTATTAAAAATTCTGTGGCACATTATTTGAAAATCCCTACAGTATAGTAGACATATGAACCACTGAGTGGCTGGACCTTGTTAAAAGCTCAACTGTCCAGCCCTGTGTGCCCAGCTGGTTTAAGTATCATCTAGGAGCAGGTATGGGAGGCAATCACATCAATGTTTCTCTCTCCCTTCTTCTCTCTCTAAAATCAATAAAAACATATCCTTGGGTGAGGATTAAAAAAAACCAGTTCAACTGTCTAACTCTCCATATCTAGAAAATTCTGATTCAACTGGTCTACAGTAGAGGCCAGAAACTTTCATTTTTAACACCTATCCATTCTTTTCCATCTCCACTGCTGCTCTACTTCTTAGAGTCCTCAATATTTCCTGACAAAAACACTCTTGTCTCTTAACTGACCTTCCTACCTCAATCACCTTTCCCTTCCTCACCCAACATCTGCCCCCAACTTAATTTTTCTTGGTATAGCTCTGTTCATGACAATCCCCTAATTAAAAAATGTTCAAAGTATCCACTGCTATACAAAAAGTCCCAACACCTCAGCCTGGCATTTAAGCCCCTCCATTATCCAAGCCCAACCCACATGCAAATCACTAGAAAATAATTAAAGAAAGAACTGCCAACCTTAATTTCCATTTACCATACTTCACTGTCACAATCTGTCTGAAATGTATTACAAAGACATGAAAGGACAATAATCATTTATCTAAGTGACCTGCAGGTAACTTATAACAACAGCTCTTTAGTAATAGTGATAGTTCCAAAAACATCCTAAAGTTACTTCCTATATGTGTAGTTCAGCCCAAACTCTCTTAGAGGTCATAAAAAAATAATTCAACAAATACACAGTGTAACTAAGTCTTAACACAAAAATGCACTTGCTGTTTATCAACAGACAAGAATGCTATACTTTTCAAATATCTAATACTGAAAATAGGGGCATAAATAATCAGGACAACAAATCAACTTGTCACCTTGAAAGAACAAAGACAGGCTTGAATGAACATTGTCAGACAACACCAAAACTTTAATTCTATGCTTGAGATCCATGCACCATAAAAGTATTGTTTAATTAAACCAAATTCTTCAAGGAATTACTAAAAATGGAATATCATAGTATGCATAAGAGCAGAGGTGTTCCAAGAAAATTCAACTAATGGTGCTGGGACAACTAGATATCCAAAAGTAAAAGAATGAATTTAGACCCCTCATCTCATACCCTACACAAAAATAACTCAAAATAGATCATAAACCATGAGGATTAGAGTGAAGAAATAAAATGGATTCACTATAGTAAAGCTGCTAAATTACTAAAATCAAGTAGGTTGATATCTGAGGAAAAGATTCTATTCTTGTTTTAACTAGCCAGGAAACAAACTTTTGAATATTCCAGTTCTGCATCAATAGACATCAAACCTCCACTAATCCTCTGATTACCCCTGATGAAGGAAAGAATGTTCACCTGTCCAGACCACCTGACATCCATTTTCCAGACCATCAGTTATCTAGAGGATTACATCTTGGACCAATCCAAGGATTCAGAATACAAGACTGATTCTTCTCAAGAAGGTACTTTTTACTATAAAAACCTTCAGCTTCTCTTCCTTTTTTCAGAACACTCTGGATATTTACCTAGCTATGTAATACCTTTGAATAAATCTTTATCATTCATTTCTAGCCAAAGCCTCCTGATTCACCTATGCTTAGTCAACAGCCAATATTATAATCTAAAACTATATACATATAGTTTAGAAGAAAATACAGAAATAAATCTTTATGACCTTGGGTTAAGCAATGTCTTCTTAGATATAGCACCAAAAGCATGAGTTACAAAAACAGAATAATGAAAATTCATGCACTGGAAGGGAAGGTCCCTTCAGCCTGGGCTGCTCCCTCTCACAGTCCAGGAGCCTACAGGGGCAGGAGGTGACCCAGTGATCAGGGGAAGGCGATGCCCCCATCACTGCTGCTACTGCCACTGCCAGCAGCCCAAGCCTTGGCGGGCCCTGGTTACCTGAGCCTCAGGAGGCTCTGGGTGGCTGAGCAGCTGCCATCTGAGGTTTGCCTGTGCCTCAGGCCAGCCCTGGGTGGCTGGGGGGCTGAGAGGACTGAGTGTCTCTGGAGGCAGGCACTCAGAGTGGCCGAGCCTGCATGGGGGCAGGCCCGGCCTTGCCAGGCACCTGCCATCCCAGCAGGGCTTGAGGGGACTGGGTGCCACCATCTTATTGCTGTGGGCACTGGCATCTTGAGGGCATGGCAGTCAATTAGCATATTCCCTCCTTATTGGCTGTGGGCGTTGCCAACTTTGCTACAGCATGAGGGTCAATTAACATATTCCCACTTATTAGATAGTATAGAGAGAGAGAGAAAAAGAGAGAGAGAGAGAGAGAGAGAGAGAGAGAGAGAGCGAGAGAGAGGGGAGGGAGAGAGAGAGAAAGAGAGAGAAGAGGAAAATGAAATTGTAATCTTAAAAGCGTCTGGAAATGCCCTACAACAAAACAGCAAACATCTTTGAAGTCTCATTTTACCTCAAAAATTATGTGAAATGTATAGTTCATAATACAGACTTGGGTGTTTTAATGGGAAAATATTTTATACCACTTCTCATATGGAAAAAAACCCACAAAAACAAAACAATACAAGCAGAAACCAGTGTCTGCCTCTCTCTCACACAAAATATGTAAGATTCAAACTCTTTCTTCCACAAACCTTGAGTAGAAAGGATGCCCAAGATGCATGGGCTGTTTATTCTGAGGTCAGTAATCCCTTAATACACTGCTGGGATCCAAGTGTCCCAGTCCTTGTCCCCAGCATTAGAAGCACAGACAGCATGGAAACCACAAGAATCCCAGAATTTGAGCACATTCTTAGTGGATGGGCAATTTTAGGCAGATCTAACTCCTCCCAGCTTCAATTTCCTTGTGTGTTAAATGGGGATGCATAAAGTATTACCAAACACACCCTCAAATGTAGTTCCTTTTATCCATTCTAGTTACAAATCTGTTATGTTGCAAAAAAAAAAGGGCACTATGACAGGCAGTTGGTATTACTGTGAAAACTACAAAATAACTAAAAATAATTTAGTCTAAATCCCTTTTTACATGTGATGAGGTTGAAGGTCAGTGGCGGCCCAAGCTCAGAAAGCAATTCGTGTGCTCTTACAAATTTCATGTCCTCACAAAGCTATGAGTGTAGTAACAGCACATTAACAAGTCTAGTAACCATCTCCGCACCATTAACAGAACTTTTCCTGCCAGAACATCCTTCATTAGCAGCACACGTCTCTATGCCTTCCGAATACTGATTCCTCCTAACAGGGAGCGTTAAACTACAAATAAAAACATCAATGAGATCTCAAGCAGTTTTCAATGTATGAAAATCACTGTTATATTAGAAAACATTGGGGGGCATTCTGTAATTTTTCAAAGCAATAATAATAATTAATAATAATGAAGGGAAAAGAAAGCAGACTCATCTAGACTGCGTCCAAATATCCCCAACAGCAACTAGAAGTAGTAGGTAGTTTTCCCCACTGGAGGGGACAAAGCACAGTCTACCTCACCTGGGCTGACTTCCTTACTGGATGGGCAATTCTTACTGGCATTCTTAGCCCAGGTGAAGTTGGGAGACCATAACAGCTACAGGCTATGGTGAGAGATACTTGTCACCATTAACATGCTACCCACCATCAATACGAAAGAAAGTTTGATTCCAGTGGTTCTCAACCTGTGGGTCGAGACCCCTTTGGGGGTCCAATGACCCTTTCCCAGGGGTCACCTAAGTCCATTCTGCATATCAGATATTGACATTACGATTCATAACAGTAGCAACATTACAGTTATGAAGTAGCAACGAAAATAATTTTATGGTTGGGAGTCACAACATGAGGAACTGTATTTAAAGGGCCAGGAGGTCGAGAACTTCCCAAGTATGATCTGTAATGAAATTCTTATACAACTTTAAAACAGAACTCTTGTCTATGCACACAGAAAACGTAGGTGGTTTCCTTTAGAAGATTAGTTATTATCTTCATATTCCAAGGGGAAAAAACACTAATTACTCAGTAAAAGACTTTCTCAGTCTTTTTTTTTTTTGGAATCGAAATCATTCCCCAATTTTCCCATGCACGCAAAATTGTCTAGCAAGTATCCTCCAAACAGCTCCAGTTCTAGTACTTCCTACAGAATAAAATACCCCTCCATGGACTCCCTGTGTTTTCATCAGAATTTCTCCCAAATACTTTGTGGCTCATTTAAAGGGAGGAGATAGTTTATTTACATTAAAACATATTCCATCCAATGGCCTGGAAAAGGGAAGAAAACCATAATATTAAAAAGAGCAGGTGACTCCCTACAGCAGCACTTGGCGAGATTTCATTCAGGCTTCGGTCCGCCAGAACGTGGGCGGTTCAGCAAAACCCTCCCGGGGTCGGCCCTGGAAGGAACCCGAACCCGCCCGCCACCAGCGGCCCCAGCCGGACACAGGGGCCGGACACATGCCGCCCTCGGGGCCGCCCTGCCGCCGGTACAACGGGACGCCGCCACCTCGCAGGGCGGCGGTGCCCCGAGAGGAAGTGCTTGTCAAGTGCTTTGCAAACAGCGCCCGGCCCGCACAGAGCACGTCGTCGTTACCTTCCTGGGCCGCTTTGGCAGGAAATTCCTTTTCACGGTGGATTATGTCACTA
Source organism: Murina feae (assembly GCA_004026665.1). NCBI lineage: Eukaryota > Metazoa > Chordata > Mammalia > Chiroptera > Vespertilionidae > Murina > Murina feae. The sequence continues at coordinate 2,656 of PVJC01016509.1, read as the reverse complement.
CCAAGAACCCGAATCCAACATCCAGACTCTCTCCATATTCCAATGCCCGCCCCGCCGGCCCGTCTCCCCTCGGTTTCACCTTCGCTCACCTTGGCCCCGCCGCTCGCCTCCAGCCAACTTCCCTCCCCCGCAACCCTGCCCACGCCAAACCCACCCGCTGATCGCCGGCCCGCACAGTCCTCCGCCTCCGCCGGTCACGTCGAGGCAGCCGGTCCCTTCGCGGCAGTCCCCTCCCGCGTCCCCGGAGGTCGGGGGCGGGGGAGTGAAAGGGGGCGTTTCGCACCGCCTCTGCTTTCAAATCCCCGGGTGGGCTGACAGGGGTGGCACTGCCCCCCAGAAGCCGCGCGCGCTAGGCCTCCCTCACCTGCCGCCGCGGCCGCTCCTTCCCAGCGCGCGGAACTGGCTCTCGAGGGTCCCTCGAGCGAAGGAGACGCGCAGGGCCAGGGGCGAGGCGCAGGTCTTCCCAAGGCGCCTGCGCAGTAGCGACCCCTCACCGCCGCCGCGGGGAGCGGCTCCCACCTCCGGGAATCCGCGCCGCCTGGGGTGCTGCGCAGTGCGGCCCGCTGACCGGCGGCTCGGAGCTGTGGGCGCAGCGGGCGGTGGAGTCTGAGTCCTGCCCTCCGATTGGATGCCGGAGCCGCCGTCAGTGTAACCCTCTCTCCGATTGGTTAGACTCAGGTACCACCTGCGACAGCTGCTTTGGGGGCGTGGGAGGGGACCCGGGAGCGGAGGTGTGTTCCTCTCGCCGCCACGGCCCTTTTGTATCATCCTGGGGCCCAGTGCCCTTCAGAGGACCTGAAACGAAGGGAGCCCTGGCTGTGGCCAAGTCCACGCCTAATGCCCCTCCCGCGTTGCCCCTAGGAAACCCAGGGGCTTAGGTGTCCCCAGGAAAAAAAAAAAGACTTTGGCTGCACCAGGAGCTCGGACAAATCTAAAGCAGCATCAGCCAGTCCCGGTGAGCTGAGATGAATACAATGTAAGTGCTACCATAGCAACATCTATCTTAATATACAGGTGAAGCAATATCGATCTTAAAATACAGGTGCGCACCTTTACAGGAAACTGAATAGTAGGCAGTTTACCAGTCAAGTTACAGGAAACGCAGAAACGGTCCTTGCGGTAAGGAATTAGTCATCGTTACCAGCGAAGAAATGGGCACTTGTTTAGACAGACGCTTGGGGGGTTGTGCTCATCGCTACAATTGGAAGCTCAGCCAAATGGTCCGTGTGTGTAACTTGAAGCTTACTAGCAGAAACAGGAATTACCAAGTACAAGTACTGTAGATTTATTTAACACTTGGGTTACCCAGGCATGGTTGGCAAAGAGCAGATAGAATCTTTTGTATCTGCGGTGCCAAACACAGAAGCTGGCATAGAGAAAGTATTTACTCAATGATTGTTGAATTTAATGGAACGGCTTAAGGGGTTCTGTCTTGTATTATTGAAAATCATTTATCCCACGTGATCAGACCTGTCCCTAAGCGCATCTGCCTCGGGCTAGCTGTAGTATGTGGGTTCTTGACTTTGTGCAGAAAAGATTTCACATTATTCCAGGTGACTATGAGGGTGGGTACTTTTATTAAAACTGGGACAGTGAAACAAAGAAGGGCTTAGCGGAGAAGATAGCTTAGGCCAGGCTGCTTTGGCTTACTGGGAAGTCAGAGTAAAGGGGGCCTTGCAGACAGGTTTAGGGGGTTAGCCCGGGACAGGCTGCTGCTACCCATGACTCCCCTGGTTGCAAGTCTTGTGGGGTTCCTTAGAGTTTAGGAAATGCATGCCTGTGGGGGAAGGAGAGAGGGAAAGGGAAGGTGCAGGCATGCTCTCCAGAGGAAGAGGGGGTGCTGGGTCCTTAGTCTTGAGGGTTTTTATCTCTCTCTTGCAGGCAAGAATCTTAGGAGAGGTTTCACGGAGTGTTTCAGCAGAATACTCATCAGTTTTTCAAGTGTGCTCTCTCACGGTCCTGGTCTCCGCTGATTGGTTAGGACAGGATATCATTACTCAAGGCAGCTAGTCCTGAGGCTGCCATGGCATCACTTACCTGGTTTTGCTGTTTTTCTGGGCCTGGAGTTGAAATACAATGGAGGTCCAGATATTTCTTTAGGGAGGAAAGGTCAGGGGGTTCAAACCACATGATCAGTGATATGCTAGGGGAGGAGGGGCAAGGTCCTTGTTTGCCTGTTGCCAAGACTTTCCACTTTGGTGACCTTCTGTACCTGGCCCATTGTCCTTGCTGTGCTCATGTCTGTCTGACTGCCTGCCATACCTGGATTATTAACCTGCAATAGTGGGCCTTAGAAATTGTGGGGGTCCAGAAGAGTCACCCAAATATGCCTCTGTGGTATGCAGATTGTTTTGAGCTATTGAACTAAAGGCAACTCAGGAGGAACTTCTGCCTCCTCCCCCGTCCTCCCTCCCCCCACTGCTGCCCTTAACTGCCTAAAGCGCCTTGCCCAATAAGACATTATCAGCAATAACCTTTTCAACACACCTTTATAGCCGGATAAGCTTTGATTATTATACATCTGCTCTTCTAGTCATACTGCAATGACTCTTTGCAATCCCCACGGTGCATTACCTCATCCCTAGCTCAGAATGTCTTAGGTACCTCAGTCCTCTTTTCTGTCTCTGAGCCTCTAGTGCATGTGGGAGGGGGGGGG
>PVJC01016508.1:0-33675 GCA_004026665.1 Murina feae | reverse complement strand
AGCAAGAACCTACAACCAAAATTACTTTACCCAGCAAGGCTATCATTCAGAATTGAAGGTCAGATAAAGAGCTTCACAGACAAGAAAAAGCTAAAGGAGTTCATTACCACCCAACCAGTATTATATGAAATGCTGAAAGGTATCCTTTGAGAAGAGGATGAAGAAAAAGTAAAGATAAAAATTATGAACAACAAATACATATCTATCAACAAGTGAACATAAAAATCAAGTGAATAAAATATCTGATGAACAGAATGAACTGGTGAATAGAATAGAATCAGAGGCATAGAATGGGAGTGGACTGACAATTTTCGGGGGTAAAGGGTGTTGGGAGTGTGGGAAGAGAATGGACAATGATCGTATACCTATGAATGAGGACAGTGGGGGGGGGACAGAGGGTGGGGTGGGAAATGGGAGGAGGGGAGCTATGGGGGGAAAAAAGGAACAACTGTAATAATTTGAACAATAAAGACAAATTTTTTAAAAAAAAGATAATTGATACACTATTCCTTTAGGCAAGTAACGAAACCTCCTCTCTGCTTCAGCTCTGGTTTCTATAATGAAACAATGTTTCCCTTAGAAGTCAGGCCAAGCCTGCTGTTTGCTTCAGCTCCCGAGTAGAGACATTGTTCCAAATATGTTGTTCCCTGGAGCAGAGAGAAGTCCAGGCAGCCCACAAACAGTTTCACTCCTGCTGCAATGGAAACTGCCTGTTTACTCAGCTCCCTGAGTGCCGGCCTCCATGTTGGCTGTGTTAATTTTCATACAGTTGCTCTGATTGGCTGGTGGGTGTGGCTTAGGCATCCCAAAGGGATGTCGATTTGCATATTATACTTTTATTATATAGGATATTTACCTCTGGGATTGGATGGGATGGGCTTGAAGTTCCTACTCAGAGAAAAGGGGAATATTTATTTTTCCTTTTTTACAAGACTCTGGGTTTTTTTTTAGTAAGCCTGTGTTACTTTTTTTAAACTTTCAACTATTTTATTTATTTATTTATTGATATATCTGTTTTAATAAACTTTTTATTTTGGAATAATTTTAGATTTACAGAAAAGCTGCAAAGACAGTACCTGTGATATCCCCACCCTGTTTCCTCCATTGTTAACATCTCATATTATCAAGGTACATGTGTAAAAACTATAAAGTAGAACTTGGTACATTACTGTTAATTAAAATCCAGTTCTTCCATTAACGTCTCCTTTTGTTCCAGAGCCCAGTCTAGAGCACCATATGGCATTTAACTATCATGTCTCCTTGGTCTCTGGTCTGTAACAGTTTCTTGGGCTTTCCCTGTTTCTCATGACCTTGACAGTCTTGAGGAAGGTAGGCCAGCCATTCGTAAAATATTCCTGCATCTGGGTTTGTCTGATATTGCCTCATGATTATAATGGGATTGTTTTTTGGAAAGAATATCATAGAGATGATATCATCATATTACATCAGGGGTACATATCAGCATGATATCACTGATGATGCTAACCATCATCACTTGGCTAAGGTAGTAGGTATTTGCCAAATTGCTCCACCGTAAATTTGTTACTTTTCCCTTTCCATACTCTGTTTCTTGAAAGTAAGTCACTATGTGTAACCCACACTCCAGGGGATGGAGAGGTGAGTTAAGCTCTTACTCCTAGAGAAAGTAGTACTTATATGCATTTTTAGAATTCTATAAAAAAGATTTGTCTCCTCTCCCCTGTTTATATATTCAATCATTTATTTATATTAATATGTACTCATGTATATTTATTTACTGCTCAAATTGTTTCCAATTTGGCATTATGAGCTCTTTCTGCATGGCTCCTGTGTCACTCATCATGTCCCACCTTTTTGTTTCCTTACTTTCTCATACTATACCAATGTTCATACTCATCTAAATTTTTCTCTACCCTAGTCCTACAACTGGTCATTTTTCCAAAGATTCCTTATTCCTTTTATTGAAGAACTAGAGGCCCGGTGCATGAAAATTCATGCACTGGAGGGGGTGTCCCTCAACCCAACCTGCCCCCTCTCACAGTCCAGGAGCCCTCAGGGACAGGAGGTGACCTGGCAATCAGGGGAAGCCTCCGCAGGCCCTAGTTACCTGAGCCTCGGGTGGACCTGGGCAGCTGGGGGCTGAGGGGATTCCAGAAGCAGGCCTGGCTAAGGGGACTGGGTACCTCCATCTTGTGGCTGTGGGCACCACCATCTTTGAGGGAGGAGCATCCAATTAGCATATACCCTTCTTATTGGCTGTGCAATGGCATGAGGGTCAATTAGCATATTTCCTCTTTATTAGATAGGATACTATTTAGAAACCAAGATCTGAACATTGAGTGTGTCCTTTCAACTACTTTTGAATACATTTAAGATTTAATTAGTGTGTGTGAAGCACTTCTTAACATAGAGCCTGACATACAGTAAACACTCAATAAATGGAAGAAAGTCATTACTGTTGTCTTCATCATTGTTAGTATTATGCATATTTTTAGTAAATTTGGAACTTCTAAATCCTAAACCAAAATTATTAGTCATTATATGCAGCTCTAATAGGCCCATGAATCTTTCTATATTTCTGAGGCTAAGAACCATATAAGGCTAAGAAATAACTGTTCCTCTACCTTTGACCCAGATTTCTGCATTCTCTAGCCACAAAATTCTTTTTTTCTTTTCTTAACATCTACACAAAACCATAAAATCAAAGCACTTCTGTGGGAAAAGATGTCCCTTGATTTTTAAGTTTTTAAGTTTAAATGAAATATTTGAAGGGCATTTAAAAATAACCTCATATACCAAAGTCACTTTGGATCTATAAAGTGCAGTTTTGAATTTCTGCCTAAAATAGCTGTTGTTTTGAAATACTGCAATGTCATCAGTATGGGAATGGCAATTGTCCAATAGATCTGTAAAAGTCCCTCCAAACAATTCTTGTTCTGTCAAACTTCAAAGCCATGGTTCTTATTGAGTAATAGGTACTAGAGAGCCCCTTTTATGAACCAGATTAGTGACCTGGTGCACAAAATTAAAAGGGAATTAGAGAAAATATTTTAATATTGCTATTTGCCCTTTCTTTATAATACAAGTGTCAGAGGTGAAAGAAAATTAGTAAAATGTATATGAAAATCTTCCTCCTGTCAGAGTCTAGGGCACACCACAGGACCCAGAGTCAAGTCCTCGCCCACCTACGCGCACCTCAAAATTGCACAAGACCCAGACCCAGCCGGCCCCACCCCCATTGGGTGAGATCCAGACCCAGCAGGCCCCACCCCTGTCAAGCCCCGCCAGGCAAAGGGCACAGCCTCAGGTCCCCCGTCAAGCCCTGATAGGTGGGGGGCATGGCCTCAGGTCCCTTGACCTGGTGCCAGGGTGGGGTGTGTGGCCTCAGGTCCCCCTTCAAGCCTCACTGGGCTGGGGCATGGTCTCAGGTCCCTCTGCCTGGCACCAGTGTGGGGAGCATGGCCTGAGGTCCCACAGCCTAGCACCAGGGCAGGGGGCATGGCCTAAGGTTCCCCATCAAGCCCTCTGGGTGGGGGGGGGCACATCCTGAGATCCCCTATCAAGCCCCACTGGGCTGGGTGCGCAGCCTCAGGTACCCTGGCCTGGTGCCGGGGCAGGGGGTGGGTGCAGCCTAAGGTCCTCCGGCCCGGCCCTGGCGCCATGCAGCCTCAGTTCCCTGCTGATCGCTTGTTACAGGAACCCCACCTTCACTGTGGGGACAGCCATCTTGTGACAGCATAACAGAGTGAGGGTCAATTTGCATATTACCTCTTTATTATATAGGATAACCAATAGCAAGGGTTCCAGGGAGTGACTTAAAGGGTTCCTTGCCAGTGAGAGTAACCACCAGGAATCCTCTTGGCATGAGAATTAGAGATATGTACTGAGAGGTTCTCAAAACTACCCTGGGACCAATAGATAGGCTCAGGACACAGGAACAGGAATGAGGTATAAGGTCACTCACACCTCTCAGGGCATTACCTGAGCTCTACAGAGATGTTGGGTGGAGAGCACTGTTGAAAAGTCACTCCGGCTTAGGAGATGTCAGAAGCCTCTAAGGGTACAGGGTAAAAGCGCTGCAGGATGCCCTGGCTGGTGTTGTCAGTGGGTTGGAACGCCAGCACTGAAAGGTCATGATTTCGATTCTCAGTCAGGACACATACCCAAGTTGTGGAAGGCAACCAATCGATGTAGCTCTTGAACTCTCTCTCTCTCTCTCTCTCTCTCTCTCTCTCTCTCTCTCTCTCTTTCTCTCAATACAAACATATCCTCGGGTGATGAATTAAAAAAATAAGAAGCACTATAGGAAGAATGCTAAGAGATGAAAGGGAAAGAGTTCCCAATCTGACAAAATTCTTCTGAGTTTCTCATTATTCACATTCTTCTTACCAAACAATCTGGGTTTCTATTTGTTTTTGAATAATTGTACTTTGCTCTTGGTGTTTCATGATGTACTAATTTTATTTTTGGTTATTCTTCCTTTGTCCCAGTCCTGCATTCTTCTGGGCAAAGCCAGTTGATCCCTACTATGGGCTGCAACTTCTAAAATCTCCTGGCACCTGTCTAGAATATTTCTGGTCTGGCCCACCTTGAACTTTTTTGCTTTTGCTCCCAGCATGATCCCACTCAGCTCTCTCCTCTAGATCCTTCACCTGTATAGTCATTCATCTCCATCTCACTGCCCAGAACTGTCCCTGGCCTTTACTGATGGCCCTCAGGGGTCATGTGGTTTTACAAAAATATCCCCCAGGCCCTGGAAAACAATCCCAATTTCCTTAAGAAAAAAAGTTATAAGAACCAAAGTAACCAAAGCCATCTTTTAAGTATTTAAGAAAAGTCTCATAATTCTGATGGGGATTGTCTTTCTTCTCCTCAGGAAGAGGTACAGGAGGGACCAAGTCAGGAGAAGAAGCAGATTCTGTACTTTGTAACATTGAAATATACCTATTAACTAAACTTTAGACTTTATTAAAAGGTGGTCAATTGGCAGAAGGATTCGATCCCTGGAGGCCAGGACTGGAAGTTCATATAACCAGGTGCATTGGTTTTACAAAGGAAGCATGAGATTGAGAGTCATTTATGCCTAGGTTCATTTTTTTTATTCATTTCTCACCAACTAAGACACTTGGAAAATCACATATCATAAATTTTAACATAAAATGGTAATGCAATATTGCAAGATCTGTAATTTACTTTAAAATACTTTAATCTGAGATATGTATTACAATTAATTTAAACTCCATTTCCAGATATAGTCAGCTAAAGTGTTATCTGGAATATACAGTCCACTGGTGGGGGGATATGTTCCAGCCAGTATTATATCAGAATGAGATGTCCTCACTCTGACTTTATCAATAACCATTGCTTTACCATACCACTTAGCAAGCTTAAAGTTACGAATGGATTTTTCTTAGAGATATTAAAGGTATTCACAGCATGTGAATTAGCTAAAAAATTGTAGAAACACTTTCAAGAAGAAAGGATAAGAATCCTGAGTGGAGATGTACTCCTTAGTAATGATATCTAAAGCTTGATCCCTACTATGTCCTATTCTGCAATCACTGATGCAGAAGAATTTCTAATTGCATAATGCTTACTAAATGACACAGAATCCTACCTCCAGCAAAACTTTTACTTAATATGTAGTTGGAGCACCTAAAAGGAAATAGAACTGAGCCCTTATCAAACCTACAGGTTGTATGAAATAAGTTGTGCCAACTTTACTAATGAATGTTAGTCTAATAAATATCTCAATGTATGGCAAATGTTGGTCTGAGGCTTGCTTTCATTAACTTGATAACCAGTTTGTGGAAGAGCAGCTATCATGATGATAGCTTCTCTTCTCAAACTTCTTGGGTGGCTAGTATGACATCAAAAAGAACCTGAGAACTGGGTGTGAGGAGACTGGCTTCTAGGAATTCTCAATTTCTATACCCTATAGAGTTGTTAAGAAGTTACACATGAAAGCTAATGGTAAACTCTAGAGCCCAATACAAACATACTATCTCAGAAATATTTTTTATTTGTATATCCAAGTTTTCTTGGGTATACAAATGACATGACATTGTTGGTAATATATTATAGTTTTCTGTTTCTTAACCTTTCTTCCTCTACTACCTACCTCACCAAAGTTAGCTACCCAAAAAAGGGCCCTCTGTAGAATTTCATGAAGTTTCAGCATGGGTCTCATGTGTGCACACACTCATGACAGTGTAGGCAGGAAGAGCTGCCTACACTCATTACAGCATTTGCCAGGAAGAGCTGCTATTTCCTGATACCAGCAGGCACCTCCCACTCATGCTCTAGAGCAGTGGTCTGCAGGGTGGGGATTCTCAGGCAAACCTTTGAGAGTGTGAGGAAAATATTCGAATTTCTGTTTTGTTTCATCCTTTTTTAATTTTTACTTTTGTGTATGTTTTATAAAATGTATAATATATTAATACAAGAGAGAGTTTAGACATTTTTTAATAGATTAGAATGCCAGTCGGGAGAATTTGGTCCTGGCCAGTATCAACCCAGGAACCAAAAGGTCACTGGTTTGATTCTGGTCAGGGCACATGCCTGGATTACAGGCTCAATCCCAAGAGGGGGCATGCAGAAGGCAACCAATCAATGATATTTCTCTTTCATCTCATCAATGTTTCTATCTCTTTATCCTTTCCCTTCCTCTCTAAATATCAGTAAAAACGTTTTTTTTAAAAAGAATTTGGAAACCTCTGATTACAGCATCTATGGATAGAGGGAAACATGCCTCTTATACAATACACTCTGCTGGAGGCTGCTAAAGCCGTGCTCTTGTGCTCAAATGAGGTACAGCTCCCTTAGTGGAGGAGCTCACATGTACAGGCCACTGGCCCCTCCCTTTTATAGGACTCAGACCTGACTCCAGGGAATGATCAAGAGAGAATGCCTCCTTGTGATCCACAGCATACGGGGCTCAGAATCACTCTGCCTCTCTTAGGATGAGTTCTCTCCAGAAATGTCTTCTGACTCTGGTGCCACTGATGGGACAGACCATCAACTCATCACAGACACAGGGCAGATGTTCAGTAGATGTGCTTAGACATGTCTGAAGCTCAGTGATTAAGACAATTCAAGCTGAGAGGCACCAGACTACACCACAGCTGACAGAGTAAGGAATAGTAACCTTTCATTGCTAAATCACATAATCATTTCCAAGGCAAAATTTTACCTGTGCTAGGAAAACCCCTCTAGGCAATTTTGTTCCCTGAGCATGGATGCATAACCCCTGTGTCTGCTTACATATTCAACACCTGTGGAGAAAATATGAAGTTAACTGTATAGAGCATTTTAATTCCTGGGTATTCATCACATCATGTGAATTAAATCTGTTTAAAGAAGTAAATGCACATTTTAAAATGTGGAATTCCCCTTGACAAGATTATGAGAGTTTTAACAGTAAGTTATTATTCACTGGGTTCAAAATAATTTTCTATGGAAACTTTTCCCCAAATTAGAAAAGAATCTTAAGAAAAATAAAATATTATATATAAACTAGAGGCCTGGTGCACAAAATTTGGTGAAGGGGGGTGGGTGTCCCTCACCCCGGCCTGCACCATGTCCAATCTGGGACCCTCAGGGAATGTCTGACTGCCGTTTTAGGCCCAATCCCTCTCACAATCCAAGACCGCTGGCTCCTAACAACTCACCTGCCTATCTGCCTGATTGACCCCTAACCACTCTCCTGCCTGCCCAATCACCCCCAACTGCCCTCCCCTGCCAGCCCTATTGCCCTCATGCATGCAGCCATCTTGTGGTGGCCATCTTGTGGCAGACATCTTGTGATGACGTCACATGCAAGAGCACGAGGACCACCTAGGCTTTTATTATGTGATGTGATTGTTCCTGTCCAATTTAGGGAACAATCACATTGTTGAACAAGATGCTGCTACAAGACTAAAGTGACCGCTGAAATCCCACAGGTCTGGGAGTGGAACAGAAATTCTCCTACAACAAGGACAGGCAGCGAAGCTGGCCCCAGGTAGTCCTCATTTTACATTATGAATAGCCCTAGCCTCCACTGACCACTGCTGAGAATTCACTTCCTGTCTCCCAAGAATTATGCTAGGTGCTTTACACACATTGTGTCTAAACTACACAATACTCAGCAAGGCAGGTACTATGAAGAAAAGCAGAGCCCAGAAAGGTTAGGCAACTTTCCCTAGGCATAGAGCTGGTGTGTGACTGGGATTTGAACTCAGAAGATCTAATTGACCCCAAGCCCAGCTTAAAAACATGCCACCTGCCTTCTTCATGGGAACCAGTCATCTTAATCCTTCAAGGGGAAAAAAAGGCTGCTGCGTTGCTCTCTTGTGAACATTACTGTGAACAATGCCACTGTTGTGGGCCACAGAGTTAAAACTGGCTCCTGTCCATTGGAATTAATTCAAAAGATAAATGAGAATCATGCCTACAAAAAAGAAATACATTATGGTGCTGAAATCAGCAGTATGTAATCCTCTTGAGTCAGGATGTAGTAACTTTATACATCAACTTTGGAACTCTCTGATCAGATAAACTTTTACTTCAAAGTGAAAAAAAATAACAAACTCTTTTCATCTAGGATAACACATCTCTTGTTCGTTACAGTCCCCAGTTCAGTGCTCATGCTGCATTTTCTCCCCTCCTCACCACAGTACACCAGCCACATTGGATACCTGACGTCACCCTGAACACAGGCTTGAACAGAGCTCGAAAAGGTTCAGAGCACAGCTAGAAAGATCGTGAGGATGTAAGGGCCTGCCATGAGAGAATCTCTAATAGTATCAGGTCTATGGTTTAAAAAAAGGGAAGCCCGAAGGTGGAGAGCATGCCCTGGATCTATACATTACACAACAAAAAAATTATTTGGGAAGATCCTAAGTGCATTTTCACAAATCCCAAAGAGTTAGAAACTCTACAGGACTTGGTGACTCAGCAGGACTTGGGTGAGGGGAAAGATGGAATAGAAGACTGAGGATGACGCTCAGTCTCTACCCAGAAGGATGGGATTGAAGATAAGGCTTTACTCCAGTCAGAGAGTTCAGAAAGATACAGAGATCCTTGTAAGTGAGCCACAAAATGGTAGAGCTAAAAGGAAATAAAAAACGATTTAAATTTAACCTTCTTGTTTTATTGTGAAAGAAACTAAAGTTCAGGAAGATTATGACAGCAGATACTAAAACTCAGGTTCCTTACCTCCAATTCAGAGTTCTTTAAAATATCCAAATAACATGCTATTTAAACACAATAATGTCCTTGTGTGTTATAACAGCGATGGGATGTACTGCAGATGTAAGAAAATTTTCATGAGGCATAATTTTTATCTTGTAGTATGATGAGGTTGCTCAAAGTAAATGTATTAAATATGTTTCATAACCATAAAGTAAAAACACTATGAGTTTTTAATTTTAACAGCATTACATTTTTTTATTCAGCCTGTTATTATTATAAACACTGCCTTCTCCCAGGACGTTTTTCTAATTGCTTTTGGATATTGTTATGCCCTTTTAAAGAGGAAGGTATTCTAAAAATAGGATACTATCAAAATGATTTGAATTTAAAGGAAAAATATCTCACACCTGCTCACTGAAAAATAGTTCAAAAGCATGACATTTAAAATGTCTTGCTTTTTTAACTGAGTGTTTCTCAGTGAGCAGGTATGAATTTTTTTTCTTGAAAATCAAACCATTTTGATAGCATCCTATTTTTAGATCAGCTTTCTTAATTACTTCCTTCATTTGTGAGGTTGGATGTTCTTCTGGCCAAACAACTGTATTGTTGCGTGCCTGTGCTTTGCTTTATTTCTCCTTAGAGCATTTTAATAGCAAGAATGGTTGACTGTTATAGCATATCATTCTCCCTATCTGGTGCTTTTCTTGACGATTCTTTCAAAATCCACCAATTCATCAATCAATCTGAAATTTACAGCTAAGATTCATGATTTAAAGGGGAATAAATAATTGTTCCTGAAAGAGACCCAAATACATGAAAGAAATGCAAAGAAAGAGATAGCTAGAAGAACCAATGTATCTTTCAAATGACCTGTGAAACCCCCACTCCCTCATAGAAACCTCGTAGAGAAGAGGAGCCCATCAGAACTGCCAAGGCAACATCCCTACTTTCAGTGGAAGAATGTAGAAAAATTGGGCGGTGCATGCTGCTTTAACCATCAGCCACAAGGGTTTCTGGGCATGCTATATGTAATAGCAAGAATCACTCAAGGGTGTTTAGAATCTTGGAAAGCATCACTGCAAAGGAGAATTCATTTTCTACATACTGAATGCAATCAAGCTTCCTTCCTCACGGGGCTATGTGAATTCATTCACTCTTGGAACAAATATTTGTGAGCACCTACCATGTGCCTGGCACTACTCTAAGAGCTAAGGAAACATCAATGAATAAAACAGACAAAAAGCTCTGCGTTCATGCAACATGCTTTATACTTCAGGGTGGCAAACAATACATAAGCGAAATGTGTAGTTTGCCAATGGTAATAAGTGCTATAGAGAAAAATTAAGCAAGGAACTAAAATTAAGTAGTATATGTAACTAACACAGCATAAGCATTTAAAATTTATTAAAGGGGTTTTCTTGCCATTAACAAAAGCTCTAAAAATTATTTACTTGGTTTTTGGGATTGGAGTTGAGGAAAAATTACATTTCTTTTGGGGGAGTAATAATTTTATTTCACTACTTCTGAGTAGTGAAATAATAACTTGTATTTATCAAATACTACCCTTGTGCCAATAACTTTATGTAAAAATACTTCATTTCATCCTGTAAAATGAATATTTTCCCCATTTTATACATGGGGGAAATGACACTTTAAGAAACTCAAGATCACCGATCTAATGATTTTCTGTCAGGGCAAAGATTCAAAGGTAAATATACCTAACTCCAAAACTCACCTATCAGGCTAAGAGGCAGAGGACCAAGGAAAAGGCAACGTAGCCAGCTGAAGAAGAGACATGTTTCTCCATATTATTTTTAACTTAGAGGGTTTTTCTTTTTGTCCTTTGCTCTGGTTTGTATTATTAGGTTAATTGGCTATAAAGGTGAGCAAAATGAGCACTGTCTACCAGCTGGAAATAAAAACAAATGAGCCTCTAGAATAGATCAAAGAACCTCGAACCTCAAATGGCGATGGAAAGGTCACGCTACCAGACCTGAAGTGTTGTTGCTGTTTTGTTTGGGTTTTTTTTTGGGGGGGGGGGGTTGCAATAGCTTGCCCCCAAAATCAGAAGTTTCTATTTTAGATTTTCGAGTCTGAAAATCCAGTAATTTACACATATATATGTTTATAGATGACATTCTCCATGTAGGAGATTAGCGGTGAGAGAGGTGGCCCTGGGAGAGCAATGGCCACGTTTCTCTTCTTACTCATTCCATCTCCTGATTTTTATTTATTTTGAATTGAAAAGGCAATGTGATAATAACACTAAAGGACAAATTATTATAAAACTACATTTGCACACCTATTTTCATGTCTACATATAGTCTCCTAGTAACAAGGCTGCTGTTTTAGTCATTTCTAGTTGATGTTCCACACAGACTACTTACAAGAGTTACTAATTTGAGTTTTAAAGAGTCATTCCCTCTTAATTCACACAAAAACAAAAAACAGTTTAAATACAGTGCAATATTTGAATTAACTATTAAAAGCTAAATGTGAGCAGATTACTTCCAAGCTGCAGTTATCTGGTTTTGGATGGGCTATGTTTACGCTGATGTAATGGGAATTAACAGTGACAGGAGAGATGGAGGCCTGGGGGACCTGCTCACGGGAAGGGTTATGCTGGACTCAGAGCCATCCCAGGTGACAGTGACGGAGACTGATGGGGCACAAGCAATGAGCACCATAAACTGAAAAAGCTGAGGTGGGAGAGGGCAATTGTTCTGAGTGGGCCAGAGAAAGTAATGAGTTATTACAGAAAAAAAAAACATTTAAATCAAACAATTGAACGGGGGGAAAACAGAAGACGAAAGGGTAGCCCTGAATGTGCCTGGAGATCCACCTCGATGCCTGCAGAACAAGGGAAACGCTAATCAGGTCCTTCCACAGCAGATCCCAAGCAACCTGGTGCTAAATCTACGAAAAGCTGTCCAAGTAATAGACATGTGCATGCCTCTCTTTGGTCATCCTACTTGGAAAGTGCATGTTCCTTCCGCACATGAACTTGGCCATGGTAGACATTTCACACATTTGTTGATTGTTGATCACTGGTGTAGCTATCTGAAATGGCTAGTTCTATAGCTTCTATAGTGGTGAATATGGTGGCCATTAGGATTATTTCAGGGTACAGAGTACCCTGTGAGTTCTATTCCACCTATCTCCTAAGAGATAACAAGAGATCCTTTTAGTTTTTTCCGGTCCTTGTTTACACTCAGCACCCTCCAAAAAATGTCCTTCTGCCCTGGCTGGTTTGGCTCAGTGGATAGACCATTGCCCTGTGGACTGAAGAGTTCTGGGTTCAATTCTGGTCAAGAGCACGTGCCTGGGTTATGTGCCTGGTCCCCAGTGGGGGGCATGCAGGAGGTGGCCAGTCGATGATTCTCTTTCATCATTGATATTTCTGTCTCTTCCTCTCCCTTCCATCTCTGAAATCAATAAAAATATATTTTAAGTGCCCTTTTCCTGTATGGCAAGTGTGGTTATTCATATTAATTCTCTAACAATTTTCTGCACATCTATAGATTAATATAGCCACTTCTCATTGTGATATGTTGGTTGAGAATGTTTCACTACCATAAGGTCCAGGAGTCTGTCTCCAGCTTCTCATTAGTATAAGCAGTAATGGCAGATCTGGACTTATCAACATCAGCATGGCTAGAATTGCCCTACTGGAGAGGGTTCATTATAAGTATTGACTGTAATTCCCTTTTTAATTAAAAAAATGTGAACTCCTCCTGTAATAATATAACCTCCAATTATAGGCCCCCAGTCTCCAGGAAAGAGAATAAAATAGAAGGATAATACTAAAAAGGCAAAAATACCCAGCGAGCCAGCATAAACATGTTGTGTAATTTAAATGAGAGTTAAACAAAGAAGGTGATAAAAGTAATCAAGTAGTAAAACAAAGGGCAGGAGAAATAATATAAACAATGAACCAACAGGATGGTTAATTAGATTGCTTTGCGAAGAAGATTTAATTTCTCCCCTGAAAGCAATGGTGGTGACAAATAAGCCTGACTTACCAAATATCTTCAAGTGTAATGTAATATGTCCCCCACTGCCTATAAAAGAAATGCCATTGAATTACTGTGCATGGTGCTGAATTACCACGGATGCCTCTAAATTACCATGCACGGGGCCTTTGCTCGGGATGGCTTTGACAATGGTCCTTTAGTTTTTTTAAGCGCTACAGTTTCTATTTGAATTGTTCCAGGACCCAAGCAGCAGCAGTGGGATAAATGGGTGATGTTGGGGAGAATACTGCTCCACTTAAGACAGTCAAGTCCTGCCAAGTGAGCCACATCATCTAATTTTAATGATAAGCCTAAAACTCAGATGTGTTTGTGTCATTTATTTTTATATCAAAGGTATCATATGAGACCAGCTACATGGGTCCAATGTAAAACAAAAATGCAGAATTCTGGGCTCAAACATTATGAAGAATTTCAAGATGCATTAAACCAAGTGCACATCCTGCTAATAAGCACAGGGCCCTATGAAGCCTGTCCAAGACCCACACAAAACAAGCTGAGGCCAGGTTCAGCTCATGAACCTGTTCTAGAGGTTCCCCATTCCCTCCCCATTTTCTCTGTGACTCAAAGCAGCTGCAAGATGACGGAAGGAGTTTGGAGCATGAGTTCAGCAGAACAGAATAAAACATGGCGGGTGGCTCACAAAGGAAATGAAGTCTCTCATTTGTCCACTGCAAGTCTTAAAACCAACCGGAGGAGGAAATCTACCTTATTAATTCAAAATACCTAAAAAGTCTGTAGCTATTGCCAAAGTTCTATAAAAAGTTGTATTCCCCTGAAACGCCTTCCCACTCACATCCCATTTATAGAGTTGGGTGTGTGCAATTGCCATAAAAGAGGAATAGTCAACTCGAAAGTGCCTGTCACAAGTCAAACATACCCTGTACACGAGTGAATGAACACCTGAAAAGTTTCATGAAAACACAATGATACAATTGAATACATTCATTAATACGATAATTTAGAGAAATGCTTCCCATTTAAAGTAATATTTGTAAGGCACACCAGGGTGAACGGACAGGCTGCTCATGGTGGGAGGTGACTGGTACACTTACCCACAATGGGACACATACCCTCACTGGCATGCTGACTAGAACTTTAGAGCTGTCTGGACAAATAGTTTTTTTTGCTTTGTTTTGTTGTTTTGTTTTGTTTTGTTTTAGTCATTTTTATTTTCAATTACAGTTGACATACTCATTATATTGGTTCCAGGTGTACACTCCAGTTATTACAGTGATCACCCAAATAAATCCTGCATCCATTCAATACCAGGCATAGCTATTACAATATTATTGAGTACATTCCCTATGCTGTACTTTATACCTCTATGGCTAATCTGTAACAATCAACTGGACAAACAGTTTTTAAAGCTGAAAAACACCTTTTATAGAAATAAAAAATATCTCTTTAACTAATCTGTCACAAACTTTCACATTTACTTATGTCAACTGAAATAGACATGTACTTTTTTACAGTTGGTTACAGTTATAGTGTTTAGGATAGCTTATGCCAACAAAATGCTAATGCCATATTGGCTTTGTCCACACCCAGCAATATTCTAATCCAAACACAAGCAGGAAAAAAAAAGACACAAAGCTGGCCCAGCTGGTGTAGCTCAGCAGTTGAGCATCCATCCAGGAACCAGGAGGTCACAGTTCGATTTCTAGTCAGGTTGCATACTTGGTTTCCAGTCTCAATGCCCAGCAGGGGGCGTGCAAGAGGCAGCTGATCGATGATGTTTCTCTCTCATTGATGTTTCTTTCTATCCTCTCCCTTCCTCTCGCTTTAAAAAAAATCAATAAAAACATTTTTTAAAAAAACTATTAGTTAATGCTGTGATTTTATCCGCATATATGGGCCATATATGCATCTGCAGAGATATGTGCAGAAATAACGGGTTTACTTATTAGCACATAGAAGTAAATAGAAATAATATTACAATATCAAAGAGAATAAATTATTCCACTACAAATATAACTATTTATTTTTTCTCCCCCTCTAGAATGTGATGGGGGAAGAGATTTGCCTCAGCCTTATTCACTGTTACTCTTGGAACATAGTAAATACTCAATAAATACTTATTGAATTTAATTGAATCTATAGGACCAAAACAAGTTATTATTCAATAATTCTAGGATTGGAAAGAGAAGGAAATGAGACATGTAGCAGGACAACCAACTTCCTTAAAGTCCATTTCCTTTTTTATTCCCTAATTGGAACCTAATTCCCATAGACACTGCACTTCATAACTCTGATGCTTTCTGATCAGCTTCTCATTCCTGTAGCTCCTGCAGACAAGAGCTTGGGGTCTCCTTGGAGCAGGCTAGGATAAAGGTTAACTTCTTCCCAGAACCTAGAAAAGGCAAATGAGCTCTGTGGAATAATGTTCCTAAGTATTCTCCATACTGAAATCAATATCAATAGGCCATCAGTGCGTGCATTAGCCCCACAGTCAAACAAAGAACACCCCTTAGAGCCCAGTAATGATGCTGGGCGTGGGTAGCTGGGGATGGGCAAGATGATGCACAGATGACTGTATCAGCTCTGCTTAAACACAGGGCTTCCAGGATGTTACACAAGACTGTCATTCTTGTATTTTATCAGAGATAGGCAGCGTCTGGATTTAGCTACTGATACACTCAGCAAAATAACTCTCTTATCTTCTTGACCCAAGAGGTGGATTCAGAGTACACCTTTCTGGCTGTGAGATAAGTTTTCTCTTCTGTCCTTGCCTAGTGTTGCCAAGGAATGCAAATGTCATGACATCTGAAGTTGATAAAACAGGTGGACAGGTAAAACAAATTTGAATCATTACTGACTCGGGTAAAACCTGCTTTTAGTGCAACTCTATTATGCCCACGCTCATTTGTGTAGCTTTTCCCATATGCAAGTTCTGCTGGAAAAATATGTCAAGCAAGGGTAGTGGCAAAAAAATCTGAGCATCAATTCTTCATTACTTAAATCTCTGGGATCAAATTAGGATATGACCAAGAGTCAAGCTCATCCCTGCAATAAAACTGAGTTTAGTGTTGTAAATGGTATTTCACTCTACATGTGAAATCTGATTTTCCAATTAGACTCAGAAGGAGAGGGGTGAGTGTGGTAGAGTAAGGATGACTGATCTGTATAGTATACACAGTTAAGATGTTGCAAAACCAAGATGACTGGGTAAGCATGAGGATGCCATAGTCAAATCACATGGGTTTGAAATCCTCGACCAATAAATTTTTAACTATGTACCCTTGCCAAATCTGTTAACCTGGCTAAGAAATGTGAATACTAGCACCTAATCCTATATAAAGTAACATTGTTAACTCTCTACCTCATGATGCCATTTAAGAATTAGATAAGATACATGCAATGCTTTGTCCAGTGTCTGACACATAATAAGAACTGAATAAAGGATAGCTGTGGTTCTTACAATTATTATTTTTAGACTCCCACCATGGCCTAGCTAACTACAAAGAAGTAACTTCTCTGTAACCGTATAATTCAGTGGGAGAAAAAAAAAAAGTAAAACTAAAAAGTCGTCATAACCAAAAGCAAGGAGGAGGTTAGCTCCTTGTGAGGCTTCCATCATCTAAATGTGGCCACATAGTCAATATGGTCGTGCTGACCTTTCTCTCACCAGTGTGAAACAAAATTCTTTAAATTCTAGGAAGTTCCGGTGAAACGCCACTCAGTGCAGCCATACAGCAATCTCTCCCTTCCCCCATACTCACTTGCCCCATCCACCCCTTGGGGATATATTAAAAATAAAACTAAGGCAACTGAAATAGCCGTGGCCAGTAATTAAGACACACAGCTAATCAAAGAGCAGCAAGGCTGTGGCCCTCTGCGAAGAAACTGAACACCAAGATGACAGCTCCGATTACCAGGGCTTTGTTCTCCGGAAGCAAAAAGAACACAAAAGCATAAAGTTGCGGAACTGTAACTGCCTTTTCAACATTTGCAGGGGCAGGGGGAGATTGCAGGCGCCTCTGAGTTAGAAGCATGTTCCACAGATAACTGCGGCAGCCCACACCCACCAGCGCCTTCTCTACTCTCAAAGCATGACTCCACTTTTTCTAACACTGCCCTTAAGGACTCTGGCTTTGAGACTTCCAGTAATTGTACAAATCACCCATGATGAAGCAGCTGAGAGCACTGCTAGACAAAAGAAATAAAAATTAAGCAAATAAAAACCTCATTAAAATGCTGCTTTTGGTCATGTTTACTCCTAGCAATCCATGTTACCAAACAAGTCTTTCTTCATTGCTTTTCCTTGGAAGTAATACTTTAAAATAATTTTAATGGGCACTGAGTGATTCTCTCCAGGCTCATAATCCAGGCACCAAACACACTTTCCCTTCCCCCATCACCATCTAGCACTCCTCCCTGTCACCTTAGAGCTTCTGCCTTAGCTGTGTTCACACCCAGCAGTCCCAACAGAGCTTTCTGTTCACATTATATGACTAAAAAGCAGGCAGTGAACAACCCATGCTCCTAAGTGCTTGCCATAAAGCCAGGCTGAGCTGACCTCTCCCATCCCATCAGCTACATGTCAGCCACACAAGCTTAAAGGACCGAGAGTAGCATGTGTGTGATGTGTATAAACAAACTAATTAAAATCTGAGCTCTTTCATTCCAGCTAGTGCCTAATGGGACCAATACACTTGACTCTAGGCAAAATAAAAAAATAAATTAAATATATACATATTTTTTAATCACTCCAAGCTGGCTAGCGTTATTGCCCTGCCTGCTTCCTATGATACATCTCTTTTAGGCTCAGCAAGCAGCCTAACAGAAGAGGAACTCAGGGTTGCTATTCTTTTCTGTAAGATTTTTCCAATAAAAAGTAGGAACTCACAGCACTGAGCCAAAAGACCACTCCCTGATTCCAAGTGGACTTATTGATCAATTGAACTGACATGTGCTTCCTCCTTTCTCTTCCTTAGTAGCAATCAGCTGCACCAGGGAAATCAATTTCGTTTCCCAAAACAAAAGGCAACAGACTGCTCCTTATCTGACACTGTCAGACCACATTTTTTAGGGGGGAAAGAATACAATGAAGATGCCCAAAGAGAGAGAGAGAGCTAGCAGTTGAAATGAAGACCAGGCATGTTTGTCTGGAGTTTCAGAATTGAGTTGAGGTTATAATGGAGCCAGAGATCTGTATTCATCGCAATCACTGAGGAGCCTGCTATTTTTGCATCTTACCAGATTCTGGATAAAGTTAAACAAGAGTAGCAACACGGCCACTTCCAGGGGCTCTCCTCAGGGTTACCCTTCATTGCCACTGCTGCAGAGAGGAGACTTGTTACAAGTCAGCCTGCAAACAGTTCCAGCTATTTTAGATACTAACTACTGATGGAAAAACCTCATGGCAGTCCTTCCACTAACTATGAAGGACGTGAGCTGAAGGATTATCAGATAAATCAAAAGGCTCTAGTAATTTTATTTGTTTAGGGTCCTCATGTTTTTAATAAATTCTCTCTTGAACATGCAAGAGATCCCCTTTCACAGCAGGGTTATGTCAAATGCTTATTCAGCAGTCATTCCTTGCCATGAAGAAACTGAAACCAAACCAAGGTAAATACTGAATTTCATACTGCAAATCACTAAATATTTCATAAATCACAAGAGCAAATAGGGGACCAATTAGTTCTACCCCATAAAAAAGAAATATATATCTTTACAATATTGAAAGACTATGAACTACTCATTTTAGAGCCTATTTGGGGTTTTGCCCCAAATTTATCTCATATTTATTAAAAATTCCATCAGAACACTAAAAATAACAGGCAGAGATGAAGCAAGAATAATTTTATGTGTTTTGATTCCTTTAGGAGTCTTACAGCCTTTGTCTTATTAACCCAGCAGCCTGTAAAACAGATTTAGGCAAAACAGCTCTTCTTTCCCTAGTCCATTTTAAGCAGACAACATCCCCCCCCATCTCTACCTTAGCAGACACAGACTAACCAACAAAACAGCCATGCAATTAATGCCCACACACTTAATGCTCACCATCTCCTGCTCCCACCGTCTTCTTTTGATGTTTACAGCACATCTGTAGGTTGCAATACTAGGAGATGCCTTGTTTGACCTGCTGCATGATGCTGTGACATCAGTTCAGATGATGCAGCTCATTATGGGAAAGGCTGCTGTTGCTATGGCAACTGGGATGTGCCAGGAATCCTTGCTGCATTTCCAGTGGCGCCTGAGACAATACGGAAGCCCTGTAAGAAACAGACGATATGCAAAATCTAGACCAAAGGAAGAGGATCCCTCATTGGACTAAAATCCATAGATTTAAAATGGATTTCCCTGAAGGCACTTTGGAAAAAAAATTACCTCCTACTTTGTTGTAATACATTTAGAAATGATAAGGGGAAATAAAGATTTAGTACTGAGCAAATATAAACTCAGATGGGCAGTGTTTTTCTGTTAGGCAATTTTTCTTCTCTGGACAGCATTACAACACCTTTTTAGAAGTCATCAAAAGAATTTTTACTCATTTGCCAAAGACACACACACACACACAACAGGGAGCAAAAAAAGAAAAAGAATTAAAAATGGAATATAAGCAGCTGAGAAAGTGCTGCTGATTGTAAAGTAAATTAGACACTAATCCACAGGACCTTCTCATTGCAGAATAGCCCCAGCACTCCCTTAGCATCAAATAGGCATGTGGAAAGCGTTTAGAATCCAGGGGTATATAGCACACCACCCTTAACTCGTAGGGCCCCTTTCCTTAGCCAGCAAAACCCTTCCCACTACAGCCTAAATGAATGTGTCTTTTCTGAGACCAAACCTCATGGTTAGAACAAGTGGCAGACCTGCTAGAAACTTCCTAGATCGCTGGCATTCCAAACATTGGGGCTCTGTTTTCCTCTCTTTGGGGCAATAGGACACCCAGGAGGAAATTACTCATGTCCCTTCCCCCACAAAAGCTGGAACTGTGTGAAATTTAAACAGGACACAGTGAGGTATTTCTCCAGTTGGTAAAAGAAAAGCAAATCTAAAGCAATCATTCCTTTTCAGTTCTGAGCAAAAACAAATATTAAGTGGTGAGAACTAGGGGGAAAGGAGACATGGACAAATCAACCATCTTTTGCATATTTAATACTCTCATAACATGGACAGAGACAGAATCAAGCTGATGTCCATCCACTCCATCTTCACATCTGGGTATGGATGACATTCTAAAAGCCAAAAGCCTAATGAGATGATTATGTTGTTCCCTCCTATTGGAGATTTTAAAAGGCACAGTTCGCCAACTGCATGGGGGGTGGGGAATAGAATGGCAGAAGGAACTCAGGCAGTGCCTCTGTCAAATAGGGGCTGATAAAATGCATGAGAGGTGCCAAAATCCTAGCAGGGTGCACCATCAGCCACGCACAGAGCAGTTCTGCCCTGGATGAGAAGCCAGGATTATTCCTGCTTCACTTAAAGAGGAATTAGGGGACCAAGAGCAAGAAGTGAAGCTTCCTGCCTAAGTCACCCATGCTCTCAGTCATGGTCAGACCCAGACTCCTGCCCTCTATCTTAGACCACATGCCACACCCAGGGAAGTAACAAAAAGCCACTCCAGTGCAAAAAGCATTTGTTTGGAATTCAGAAAACCCACATGTTAATGCCAGCTCCTCCGGTGAGCACCTGTGTGACACCCAGCCAATCAATTAACCTCTCTGGGCCTCCAGTTTTTCATCTGCAGAGATGATGGATTTAGTTATTAACCATAGTTTTCAATGGTTTTTTTTCCTGCCCTGATTGAGGGGGAGAAGGGTCCATGAGCGAAGTATAATGAATCCTTCTCAACCACAACCCCTACCTTATCCACCCTGAAGGCACCTCTGAAGCACACTCAGCCTCTAGAGACGACGAAGTGAAAATCATGGATCCAGAACAATATCATCAGCCTTTTTAGAGCTGAAGTTCCATGGTTCTATAGAGAGAAGAGAGCAGGGTAGGATCAGGTGTTCCTGATTTGGCTTCTCGGAATGAGAAGAATGTTCTCAGCCTCCTTTGCCCAAGCAAGTCATTTGGTAGGAAGAGATGGATTACTCAACAAATGTGAGACCTGATCAGACTTTTAACAACCTGAACTGTCTAAATGGCCCAGATTGTATGAAAAAGGAGACCCATAAAATAGAAGCAAGTCATGAAGTGTTGTTTTGCCTTGTAATGGGCCTATAGTAATGCACTGAGGATTTTGCAATGGCCTTTCTCAGTGTCCTCCCTGTCCTCACATCCCTACCTCATGAGGTTGTTTTGAGCATACAATCTAATCTAATAAAAGAGTAATATGGAAACTGACCATCACTCTGAGACACATAAGCCACGCCCACTAGTCAAGCCATGCCCTCCAGCCAATCAGAGTGGCTGTATGCAAATTAACCCAGCCAACACGGCAGCCGGCAGCCACACAGCTAGAGCAAACAGGAGGCTTCCATTGCACTGGCAATGGAGTTGAAACTGCCTGCTTAGGCCAGCTGGGCCTCTGCTCAAGGCAACAATGTTTCAATTATAGAAGCCACGGAGCTGAAGCAAACAGGAGGCTTCATTGCCTGACTAGGCCTCCACTCAAGGCAACAAAGTTTCAATTATGGAAGATAAATAAACCCCAGAAACCTGATTCCAGCCAGCCTCGCTGGGACGCTGGATCAATGGGAGCTCTGGGCAGCCTCATAACGGCCCTCTGCCCCTCACCCAAGCTGGCCACACCCCCATGGTGTGAGGGTTCCCACTGGTGGGCTTGGCCAGCCTGCAAACATCCATCAGCCCCTCACCCAGGCTGGCCAGGCATGCCAGCAGGTGGACATCCCCCAAGGGGTCTCACACTGTGAGAGGGCACAGGCCAGGCTGGAGGAACCCCCAAGTGCACAAATTTTTGTGCACCGGGTCCCTAGTAATGTATATAAATGCATTTGAAAACCAGTACATCATAGAAATGTCAAACCTTGTAATATTTTTCTTAGTAACCCACTCTCCCTTATCAGTGGAGATTCTTTAGCTCTCACTCGTAGCTCCAACCAGATTCTGGACTCTGAAATAAGATGGGTAGGAAATGGCTTGCAAAGTCTGCACAGCTACCAAGGAGGCCTTACTCCTCACTACTCCCTTCAGATAAGTTCATGGAATGAACAGGGGATCTTGTCGATCTTCTCGGATCACAGGGCCAGGGACATGGGCAACAATGAACAAATAAGTTCTCCTGGATCATGTGCAGAATCACATGCAGATGAATGAACTAAGGCAGAGAGATTCAGCCCTCAATGACTGCAGGTATACCTTGTTTTATTAGGATTCACAGATGTTACGTGTTTTACACATTGTTGTAAATAAAAAATCATTTTATTGCAGTGTTCTGGACTGAACCAACATGAAATGCCTGTAGTAGGACTTCAGAAAATCACTGTGGTTCAGAGCCCAGGCATCTCCCATTTGGCCTCTGATGGAGACCAATCTACATCACTAACAAATCCTGGCCTTTCAGCTGAATGTGGAGTTGACATGAGAAACTGCCTTGGCATATGAATATGTAAGGGGGAAGAGAGCAAAAAGATATTTAGGGAACAGCAGGAAACTTGTGATGTATACTGGGATTGGTCACCAATATCTATGTTCTCCTTTTTCTCCTAGGAACATTCCCAGTGTCCTTATCTCTAAGTGGACCTTGGAACTCTCACACCAATGGAATGTGAGTGAAAGTGGATAGTGATACCCCTAAAAGTGGTTAGGAACACGTGTGCCTTCTCCACATTTCCTCCACTGCTAGTTGGATGAAAAAAATCTAATGGAGCCCTAGGTGGGTAGCTCAGTTGGTTGCAGCAGCATCCCAATCCTGTACACCAACAAGGTTTGATGCCTGGTCAGGGCACAAATGGGAGGCAACTGATCAATATCTTTCACCTCTCTCTCTTTCTTTTTCTCTCCTTTTTTCTCCCTTCCTCTCTCTTTACTTCCTATCTCTTTAAAAGTCAATTTTAAAAAACATATCCTCGGATAAGAATTAATTTAAAAAAAAATATATATATATATATATATATATCTAGTGGAGAACTCAAGCCTTGGAAGATAATGGCCCCATGCTGTGAATGGAGCCTGGGTTCCTAAATGACCACATGAGACACAGCTATTCTCTCCCAATTACCCACTGAACCACAGAACACGCAATGAGTGAAAAATAAACCTGTACTGTATTAAGCCACTGAGATGTTAGGGTAGTTTATTACAGGCAATTATCTATTTATAAATTATAATAATAATTTATAAAGTACATTTAATAAAATATAATAATACAATGAAATTATATTATTTACTAGAGGCCTGGCACATGAAATTCATGCACTGGGAGGAGGGAGTTGTCCCTCAGCCCAGCCTGCAACCTCTCTAATCTGGGACCCCTGTGGGATCAGGCCTAACTGGCAGTCAAACATCCCTCTCACAATCTGGGACTGCTGGCTCCCAACTGCTCACCTGCCCACCTGCCTGATTGCCCCTAACCCCTTCTGCCTGCCAGCCTGATCACCCCCTAATCACTCCCCTGTCAGCCTGTTTGACACCTAACTGCTCCCTGCCAGCCCAATCACCCCCAACTGCCTTCCCCTGCTGGCCCAATATCTCCCAACTGCCCTCCCCTGCAGGCTGGGCCCCCCCAATTGCCCTCCCCTGGAGACCTGGTTGCCCCCAACTGCCCTTCCCTGCTGACCTGGTCACTGCTAACTGCCCTCCCCTGCCCCACCGGTCATCTTGTGGCCGTGGGCGCTGCCATCTTTGAGGGTGGGGCAGTTAATTAGCATATTCCCTCAATGAGATCCCTCAAAAGCCAGAACTAGCAAACCCTCCTCAAAAAGAAGAGGCAAGGCATTATCCATTATTTCTCCTGCACATTCCTGGAATAATGACAATGACCTTATACCCTAATCAGCCTGAGACCTAATCCTTTGTTCTTTCCCAGACAAAATTCACATCAGCAAAGACCAAAAAGCCTCAAAAAGCCCAGGGAGGGTGGATCATATCTTCAACAACAACCTACATTTTGGAGCTTGAAATAGGCGTTAAGGTGATTTTTCCACAGAAACTGGCCCCAACCAGTTCAGCAATTTCCCTGCTATCCTTCTGAATTTGAGGTTTTCCCCTTGACTCATTTTATAGAATTACTTTCTTTTTGCTGCTTCACTTAGATTTAACTCCAAACACAAACATTTGACACGCACCCAAGTGACTTCAACATGTTGGTGGAAGTACAGTTATGCTGCCTTATATAGGGGAGGAAAACACTCAGGACCAAGATAGGAAACAGGGGTGATGAGCTGTTTAAGCTCCACACTAGTATTTCTAGGGCTTTCCTGTTTTAGTAGTGTGTGTGTGTGTGTGTGTGTGTGTGTGTGTGTGTGTGTGAATTTTCACTTATTTATTCTTCCAGGTACATTTTTTTCCTTTGTTTAAAGTATTACATGTCTCCATTTTCCCCCATCAACCTCTGCCCAGCCACTCCCACCCCCGAGGACAAGACCCCACCATGCCAGTGTCCGAGTCCATTGGTTATGCTAATTAATATGCATGCATACAAGTTTTTTGGTTGACCTCTTACCCACCCCTCTCCCCTGCCTTCCCTTTGAGGTTTGACAGTCTGTTCAGTGTTTCTCTGTCTCTGGGTCTATTTTTGTTAAACTTATGTTGTTAAACATTATATTCCACAAATGAGTGAGATCATGTGATATTTATCTTTCTCCAACTGGTTTATTTTGCTTAGCCTAATGCTCTCCAGGTCCATCCATGCTGTTGCAAATGGTAAAAATTCCTTTTTTTACAGCAGCCTAGTATTCCATTGTGTAGATGTACCACTGTTTTCTAATCCATTCATCTACTGTGCTGCTATGAAAATAGGGGTGCATATATCCTTTCTGATTAATGTTTCTGATTTGTTGGGATATATTCCTAGAAGTGGGATTACTGGGTCAAATGGGAGTTCCATTTTTAATTTTTTGAGGAAACTCCATATGATTTTCCAAAGTGCCTGCATCAGTCTGCATTCCCACCAGCAGTGCACAAAGGTTCCTTTTTCTCCACATCCTCTCCAGCACTTGTCGTTTGTTGATTTGTTGATGATAGCCATTCTGACAGGTGTGAGATGGTACCTCATTGCATTTTGATTTACATCTCTCATATGATTAGTGACTTTGAGCATGTTTTCATATGTCTCTTGGCTTTCTGCATGTCCTCTTTCGAAAATGTCTATTTAGGTCCTTTCCCTGTAAGTTTTGGAGATTAAACCCTTATCAAAAATAACATTGGCAAATATGTTCTCTCATATAGTGGGCTTTCTGTTATTTTTTTTTTTTGATGGTTTCTTTTGCTGTGCAGAAGCTTTTCATTTTGATATAGTCCCATTTGTTTATTTTCTCCTTAGTTTCCATTGCCTTAGGAGATGTATTGGTAAAGATATTGCTATGAGCCCTAACTGGTTTGGCTCATTGGATAGAGCGTCGCCCTGCAGACTAAAGGGTCCCAGGTTTGATTCTGGTCAAGGGCATTTCCTGGGTTGCAAGCACATCCCCAGTAGGGGGTGTGCAGGAGGCAGCTGATCACTGTTTCTCTCTCATAGATTTTTCTAACTGTCTATCCCTCTCCCTTCCTCTCTGTAAAAAAAAAAATCAATAAAATACATTTTTTAAAAAGATATTGCTATGATGTATGTCTAATATTTTTGCTACCTATGAATTCTTCTAAGATCTTTATGGTTTTCCATCTTACATTTGAGTCTTTTATCCATTTTGAGTTTATTTTTGTGTATGGTGTAAGTTTGTGATCTAGTTTCATTTTCTTGCATGTATCTGACCAATTTTTCCAACACCATTTATTGAAGAGACGGTCCTGACTCCATTGTATGCTCTTGCCTCCTTTGTCAAATATTAACTGAGCATATTGTTTTAGTATTTCTTTTTCATGGGTCTCAAGTAGATAATACTCAAGTAGATAATGCTTGAGGGTATTAACTATATCTTGTGCTACTTTTGATTTCCCTCTAATCTTTAGCACACTCCTAGGCATAATTCTTTAATAAATCCCTCTTAAATTCTTTCTTTTTACATAACATTGGTTCCATTCCAGTCAAAGAGAAATTTTCTAGCAGCCGTCTCCTTATCACCCCAGAGTTTGAAATGTTATAAGATTTAACTAAGGCTTATATGTGTAAATATTTATACCTCCTTTTGACCAAAAATGATAAAGCAAGTAAGTAAGCAAATACCTTCTATGTGTCAACAGAGATAGAGGGAGTAGTGGTCAGAATGTCTGTTTTTAAATTATTTACAACTGAGTCTTATAACTAATAGCATTTTCAATTCACACCATCATTTAAGTTAGACCCTTCCCCTTACCAGATAAAAATTGTTAATAAAATAACTAACCCTCATTTATAAACAAATTATAACTTATTTTCTTAGGTAAAATTCCTTCAAAAAATAATACATTAAAAAGTTTACTATAACAAAGTCAAAGTAGTTATAATAAAAGATTCATTTATGGGTACAAAGATATTTCAGTAATTTAATCCAATTTAATACATACATTCTTAAAAGTCAGTTCTATATAAAGCACAGAGTTACATACTATTAGTGAAGTAATCTTTATTTGCTAGGATGCTATGAAACAAATGAGAGAGCTGAAATTCTGCAATCTGTTATAAGCATGTTTTATTTTAACTCTACCTGAGTCTTTACATTGGCCTGCTTTATATTCCACTAGAGCCCTGGTGCACGAAATTCATGCACAGCAGGGGTGGGGGAAGTCCCTCAGTCTGGCCTGCACCCTCTCCAATCTGAGAACCCTGCCTGCCTGATCATCCCTAACTGCCTCTGCCTGCCAGCCTGATCCCCCTAACTGCTCTCCCCTGCTGGCCTGATCACCTTAAATGCTCTAACTGCTCTCCCCTGCTGGCCTGATCACCCCTAACTGCTTCCCCACCACCACAGCTTTGTCCGGAAGGCATCTGGAAGGATTTCCAGTCTAATTAGCATATTACCCTTTTATTAGTATAGATTAGCTGAATGCATGTGTGTTATGAAAATATCTTCAAGCTTTTTTAAATTTATTGATTTGAGAGAGAGGAAGAGGGGAGGGAAGAGAAATATTGATTTGTTCTTCCACTTATTTATGCACTCAGTGGTTGTTTCTTATATGTGCCCTGTCCAGAGATCAAAGCTGCAACCTTGGCATATCAGGATAATGCTCTAACCAACTGAGCTACCAGGCCAGGGCTTCAAGCTTCCTCAGAGAAAAGACTAGTCTTCCAAAGCAGGATAGGTGTAGCAAACACCGTTCCGCACATTGCCTAGTAAATGTTTCTTTACCTGAGTTTATCAATCTCAGAGACTTAATTCTTCCTCCCATTCTCCTTGACCAGGTAGACATACAATCAAAACCTCCCAAACCACCCGTCATACATAAATATATGTGCATATAAACACACATACACATAAGCTTAAGAATATGAGTGAGAATGAATCTTTACACATAACTCCAATCTTTCCCTCTCAGTGACATCACTTTACTTTTAAATTTACTAATTTACTGCTGGAGTAAACATTCTATCAATGTACTTATTATAAAAACATTATACCATGATACAAAATATTACTGCTTCCTGGAATTCTTTTGAAAAGGATTATACACACAAATTGAAATTAAATCTAGAATATCCATAAGTATACCCGTCACAAAAGAATATATACATTGAGATATCATTTTTTAAAAATTTTAATGCCTAGTATGCTCCAGACACTGTGCTAAACTAGGGAGAACAATAACAAATAAGATAGATATAGTCGCTACCTATATGAATAGTCTAAAGAGAAAGATATTAAACCAATAAACATACAGATAATTCTTAAAAATTGTGATGAGTACCATCCTGCATATATGAGAGCGCATCCAGCCTCTGCCATGCTGTGCAGCATGAAAGGGAGGTCTTACTCTCTGCGTGGCAAAGCATAATAAAAAACCAGGGCAAAGCCAGGGTGGTAATGGAGGCAGCTATAGCCTGAAGGAGATCAGAGATTCCTGAGTCATGCGGTATCATGGACAAGCCTAAGAATGGCAGCTTGATCAGGAGACTAGACTACAACCTCCCCAGCATCTAGCATCCCTTGGCATATAGTAGATGCTCAATAAGTATTTTTTTTATGGATGGGCACAAATTATAAGATCATGGGGGAAATCTCAGCTATAAATGAGAGGTAATACGAGGCAACTATAGTCTTATACTTCAGCATAGAAAAACATAAAATTGCTACAAAAGACTACAAAAAGAAAGTGACACCTTATTACCATTTCCAGGGTCATTCCAGTAACATTGACTTGGAGATTTATTTTGGGGACCATGTCAGAAATGCTCTATTATAAATATATATTGCTTCTGTCCAATAGCTATTTCAAAGACTTTTAGAGAGATCCAAAGTTTACTTTGGAAAAGATTCTTCAAAATTTCCTTTGGGAAACCACCTTCCACTATTCTCTAATCATGTGGTTTCCATGGAATTGACTCTAACCCTAGCTACAGGGAAAACCCTGTTTGCCTTGAAATAACATATCCCATCCTTGTGGCTACAGTGATTAGTTTCAGAATGGCACATAAACCAGCCAGAGCCAAGAAATCATATGTAGTCTTCCTCTGGAATTGGCAGTGTGATGATATGAAGACATAAAGCAGGCCAGTAAAGCTGAAACCTAGTTGAAGCAAGCTTAGAGACAGATCCCAGTGATAATATATGAACATTAGACCAATCCACACTGGAAGCTCAGCACACCTGTAGACTTCATGTGAACCAATACATTCCAATCTTATTTAAGGTACTTGCAATCTAGAGAATCCTGATGGACACATGCCCTGTCCTCACTCCCTTCTGGGCTGAAACAGGCTGGGTCACAGGAGCAGTGGGTCTCTAACTTATGCCTCTCTGCAAGGACTGCTAGGGTTTCTCTGGCAAGTTTCCACAGTCATCTTGCCAGCACTGAAGGTCCTGGGAGAGCTCCCTTTGCCCTTATGATTCAGGGCTCCAGCTTACAACCTGTCCTCCCTGCATCTGTTTCCTACGGCAGGAAGGCAAAATGCCCAACACGAGATAGATGGGGGCATCCCTGGGCTTCAAGTTCAGAGTTATTAATGTAATAACAGATATCAGCTGCCTCCCTTTCTTTCCTCACCTTGTCAGTATCACAGCTACTGAAAACCAAGAAAGGGGAACCTTGGGGGCTGAGATGAGGCAGGATTATATAGACAAGTAGCACAGCCCCTGAAGGCAGAGGGGAAGTTTTGACTCTTTTCACACTGCCCTGCAGCCCAAGATTAAGTGGCTATGGTCCTTCCCTTTGGTTCTTCATCTCTAGCACCCAAAATCTAGCACCCAAATCACAGCCTATGGTCATAAGAGGCTGGAGACTGAATTGTGTCTGCCAAAATGCAAATGTTAAAGCCCTAACCCCCAATAAGATACTGTTTGGGCCCATACCGAGGTAACAAAGGCTAAGTGAGGCCATAAGAGTCAGTCCTAATCTGATGGTACTAGTGTCCTTATAAAAGACAAAAGATGTCGGAGCTCTCTCTCCCTCCCCCCAAACCCGACCGACACAGCAAGAAGGGAACTGTTTGCAAACCAGGAAGACAGTTCTCACCAGAACATTGATCTTAGACTTCTAGACTCCAGGACTGTGAGAAAATAAGTATCTGTTGGTTAAGCCACCTAGTCTGTGGTATTTTGCTGTGGCAGCCTGAGCAGATTAATAAACAGGAGCATCTACACTCATAAAAGATAAACATGCAAATTGGTGTCACTCCGCTATGCCCACCAGCCAATCAGGATGAGTGTGCAAATTAACCCAACAAAGATGGGAGTTAATGTGCACATGCAGGTGTGGAGCAAAGACTGAAGACGACTGAAGAGGTTTAGCTTCGCTGCTGCAGCCAGAACAGAGAAGCCAAGCCTCGCTGGGCCAGACCAAAGGCCTGGGGCCCGGGTGTCGGAGGAAAACCAGTGCCGGTAGCCGGGGGGGTGGGGGGAAGGCCTATTGCGTGAATCTTCATGCAACAGGCCTTTAGTATAATATAATTTCTAATCTTCCAAAAACCAAAAAAAAATAGGCATTATAATTCCCATTTAAAATGATAAAACCAGCCCTAACCGGTTTGGCTCAGTGAATAGAGCAGGGCCTTCGGACTGAAGGGTCCCGGGTTCGATTCCAGTCAAGGGCATGTACCTTGGTTGCGGGCACATCCCCAGTAGGGGGTGTGCAGGAGGCAGCTGATCGATGTTTCTCTCTCATGGATGTTTCTAACTCTCTCTCCCTCTACCTTCCTCTCTGTAAAAAATCAATAAAATGTATTTTAAAAAAAGAAAAGAAAATGATAAAACCAAAAATTATAAGATAAAATAATTTATGGCTTAGTTTCAAGGTTATCACTGTAGGATTCAAATCCACCTTTATTAGGCTTCAAAAGGTGGACTTTTATTCTAGCAGCCACTTCAAAACTAGTCTCTTCCTTTCTGTTACCTAATTTTATCTTTGCCACACCCTTTGAGATAAATATAGTTGATACTGTGGTGGGAGTTGAATATATATATAGGTTCTGAAGTCAGGTGACCCGGGACCCAGAGTCAAATGTTCATGTACCAGCTGTATGATATTCAGCAGCTCAGCTCCATCACTATAAAATGAAGACAATGATAATATTACTTATATAAAGCAAGTACCTGGCTAATCATAATGAGGTGTCAGCTATTATGATCATTCCCCTTATTATATAAAGAAACTGAGGCACCCTAGCCAGTTTGGCTCAGTAGATAGAGCGTGGACCCACAGACTGAAGGGTATCAGATTCAATTCAGTCAAGGGCACGTACCTCGGTTGCAGGCTTGACCCTGGCCTTGGTCAGGCCATGTGCAAGAGGCAGCCTGTTGATGTGTCTCTCTCACATCGATGTTTCTCTTTCTCTGTCTTTCTCCTCCCCTCCAACTTCCATTCTCTCTAAAAATCAATGGGAAAATATCCTCGGGTAAGAATTAACAAAACTAAAACGAAAAAGTCACCCCATTGACCCAGCAATTTCTCTATTAGAAATATATCCTAAAGAAATTTTAAAAATACATAAAAATTTAACTGAGGCAAATCAGCCAAAAAATTTAGACTATAAATCAGGTTTTTTGTTTCTCAACCATTTTTCTGCTGGGCCATATATAGTGTCCTCCCCCCACACCCCCCCCCCAAAAAAATGGTACTTTGAATAATTAAAAAGTCAGTGTTTATTAAAATACATTTCATTTTCAAAACTGAACTACCAATTAGTAAAGCTTGCATACATTTTGGGGGGATACCCTGTAGTTGTACTGATGACACATTAGTGTTTCTATTCTAAAATCAAAGCCTACATAACTTATTTTCGCAAACTTGAATATTCCTAACACTGATCCTATTTCTGCCACCTCTGCAAACCTCGGATATCTAATATATGTTCATGCTAATGACTCCATCTTTAACCATAATAAGTCAGGCCCCTGATCATCCCTTTGCCCACCCTTTCCCTATCACTCAGGAAAAGAAGGCGCCCTCTGGTCCTGGGAGCCAGCCACAGCCACCACAGGCAAGAATACTGCCAGGCGTCAGCTGCATGCTTCCTGCCTTGCTACAAACCTGGGTGTGTAGCTGTTACAGAAATGCCGCTTTCCTCATACGTGGCTTACACTTTCTTTACCAGTGGGCATGTTTTCACTTTGTGACCCTCCTAATGACCCTTGCTGCACTTCCTAACAAACCCAGCCCCACCAAGGGCAAGCATTTCCTCTTGGCGAAACTCCTTGCCAGCCCAACCCCGATTACTGTTTTTCCCTTATTATACTTCCTTATGGGGACAAACTAACACTCCCTCCCCTCTCCTATTGTAGCTTGGAGACCAGAATAAGAGTCCTTGCATTAAATTTTTTTAGAGAGGCACTTAGAGATTGACAGTGCCTATTCACTCTCACTCCCTCACTCTCAAATTAGGCCTCTGACCCACTCTCTCACATGGATGACGGGGTTTCTACTAGTCTGCAGATCCCAATTCAATGACAAATATGGCTCCCCCATATGGCAAAAAGGGCTGCTGCCACGGGACAGCTGCTGAGCTGAGGCAAGATTCTATTTGGAGCACTTACGGCCAGAGAGTGTCACGTCCAAGATGTTCAGGGCTCCATCTCTGCCCCCCAGCCTGCCCATTAGGCTCAGTAGCATAATCACCAGTGCCTCCCCTGGGTCCCTGAGGGCACCCCTCCTCAGGGTGGAGCGTCTGTCATATGGCTACCAGGCATCTGGTTTTAAGCAGATTTCTGTTGAGTGGTGAAACAGTGCCAGTATTGTATTGTTTCCCTTCCCTGTGGACATTTATCAGAGTAAATGACGAGAGTAGATTAGCCCATCAAGGATCTGAGTCCTACTTGGCCAAAATGGATTATTTGGATCTGGGGACTTGAACTTCATGCATTAGGAATCCCTCCCAGTGTTAAAGTACAGAGGGGCTTGAGTTGTTTTTCAGGGTTTATATCCTTGTCTGGTTACTGCCTTACACACACGCACACACCACTCATTTACAGTCTACATTTGGTTTTTTCTTCCTCATAATTTTTCCAAGTTCTTGCTATTGATGTGGGAACATTCTGCACTTCAAATTCAGGTTGTAAATAGTAAGGCTAATTCAGCAAGAGGCTGAACATTACTAAGGTCAAAAAGGTCATCTCTTCCTCCAGCATCAGAAAATGCCAGAACTGAAGGGCTTAGAAGGCAATCTGGCTGGGGATAGACACAAAATCCAGAATAAAAGTGGCATTATCCAATAACATGAAGAGAGAAAGGAAAGGAAGGGGTAAAGGAGGCACTAAGAGATGGTGAGAGAAGAAGGGGGAAGGAAAAAATGAATATTAACCATTTATTTTGTGTCAAAACTTTACCAGATGATTCCATTGTTATGGAATGTTTAATGCCCACAAGGACCCTGAAAGAGAGATAGCACACCATTCCTCCAAGAAGTAATTTGATATTTTCTTATCGGTAGTATGATATGTTACCGAATCCAAATTTGTCAGAATCCAAAACCCCATGTTTTTCAATGCATCAATCTGTCTCTCTCAAGTCTAAAGACTGTTAATGCTCAACCACTAGGTATAGGAGTATATGGGAACTCTCTGTACTATCTTCGCAATTCATAGTTATGTAAGTCTAAAGTTATTTCAAAATAGCCCTAGACTGTTTGGCTCAGTGAATAGAGCATCGGCCTGTGGACTGAAAGGTCCTGGGTTCAATTCTAGACAAAGGTACATGCCTGGGTTTTGGGCTCAATCCCCAGTAGGGGATGTGCAGGAGGAAGCCGATCAATGACTCTCTCATCATTGATGTTTCTATCTCTCTCTCCCTCTCCATTCCTCTCTGAAATCAATAAAAATATTTTTTAAAAATAGAGTTTTAAGAAGTGAATGTA